>JAFIRS010001890.1:0-279249 GCA_018342105.1 Gonioctena quinquepunctata | reverse complement strand
ACCCAAATATGTTATTGTATATTTGAAATCTGAAGCATTTATGCAACTGACATCGTCCGCATTGAATTCATCCGAAATACTTTTTGACAACCATGATTTGAATAAAGTATCATTATCATCACGTAATGTCATTAGAATAGATCTCCCATATCGGGTTATACAAATCGTCATACCAAGTATGTTGAAAGCTTTACCGATGGGTAATGATGATATTGGTCTTTGTTCAAAAGCTCCCACCCTTTTCAATTATTGAAGAATTGATTCTCTTCAAATCTACAACTTTTGGAAGAAAAAGACATAGTAAGACTGTATGAAAAATATAGATTATTTCACCTTATAAAAAATACACTCACTGAATTGAGAAACTTCTCGTACTCTGTATTCACTCTGATGATATTATCTAACATCTGATTTCTATCAACGACTCCACACATTTTATAAGAGACATCCCACTCCATTTCCAGTAGATGGGACTGTGAAGGTCATTACGCACTTGAGCATCAACACACTCATCAATACTCGCAGTTCACTCTTAGCTCTCTCACAGGATGAATGCCCTCCTCGCTTGGAGAGTGCAAGGATTCATGAAGGTCATGACTACACAGAATATGTATGCCTACACCACAACATTAGTCAAGGTCAAACAAACATCGAGATCAAATCTTTTGGTTGCCGAAACAAATCCAACATCAAAACTCAAGGTCAAATCTCAAAGTCAAAACTTAATGTTATGAATCTCAAGGTCATATTCAAGGTCAAGTCGAATCTCAAAGTCGACCAAACCCAATATCAAAACTCAATGACAAATCTCAAAGTCAAATCTCAAGGTCAAACACACACACATTGCACACCTGCAACCATTCAAGGTCACACGTGACGTCATAGTGGTGGGGGGAGAGCCAGAACCGGCTTAAATCTCCTACTGGCGCTCCAAGATGGCGGATGAGATTTAGGTTTATGGTCCGATTCCTTTTAAAATTGGTATGTGGGGGTTTGCAGAAAAATTACCTCTTTCAAACGACACTTTCAAATATGGGGGTTGCAATTTATAAAAAATTGATGACGTCATAACTAACACAATTATGACGTCACCCGAAAGGATTATATGTCAAAAAGTGCACGTTTGAAAATTAAAATTAACTTGTCCGAGCGATTTTTCTCTTCTGGTCCTGTAAAGATTTTAGCGAATTTATTCCAACCTTCACGTGCTCACTGTATAGATCGCGTTATCTCATGAAGATTTACCCTGTATTTACTTGTAACTTCTGGTAAAATTTACGATGATCCATCATCATCACATCGAACTATATTCCTTATCCGCAGAAACTTCTCATACTCTTTCACTGGAACATAATCAACTTTAACCCTTGATCCCGTTCATTTGGAATCACCTAGTTGTGCTAACAAACCTGCGATACCACATACTCGACTCGACGTCATTCCTTGCAAAATAATTGCATATTGTTAAAACGGTAGAAGTTCCAGCGTTATATTGCCAGCAATTAAGGTTTAAGTAGTCCGAACTCAATTTAGATATCGCAATGAAGCTATGCGATTTAACGAGTTTTGGAGATTCACGGAATTGCTGACCGCCTGGTGGATGGCTGACTGGTAATATGTGATAATGGAAAAGTCTCTTCCTGATGCAGGAAAATGGTCGACACAATGTTTGCAGGAGAATTTCGAAATAACACTTCTGGTGCTCTAGTTTTATTAGATGTTCAGCTTCATACTGGTTTTGGTATATTGGAGATATAATTTGATGATGGTGAGTATTGCATATGAAAAGAGAAAAGGAACTTGTTCAGTCAATTACGTTATGACCGTAGAGTAGACATAAACATCTCCATAATGTCGTTTTTTGTTTCAATCTTTAGAAATACTGAAAATAATGCAAGGCTGTTGCCAACGTGATTTAAAATGTATGTACTGATCTTCGTGAGGGTATGATGATTCACATCATAATATCTGGGCTGATTTTTCAATACATCAACTCTTCTTTCTGTCTTGCATTTTCCTTCATTGAGAGATACATTTCTCTCAATGTCTCGTTAATATCACAATTTTAATCAATATTGAATAGAGAAAATATACTATTGAATTTGTTATTTCTCTCGTTACCTGCTTTGTTAAAAATCACAATACCTACCCTTCGAACCAGTTTCCTAACACAGAAAATGAAATATCATGAAACATTCATACATTTTTTGTGTTCATAATTGCCTCCAATTTAATCATTCTCACCAAAGTTTTCGTGGAATCTCCCAACTCAGCAAGAATACATCACGAGTTTTATATTCGAAAATGAACTCCGAATTCTCTAGCACTTTTCAAATGTTAATTTCATTTTATGTGCTCGAAGAGGCATTCATATTGAAAGAGGGGTTAGAATAAAATTGTGTCTGCAATGTCGGACTCCACATTTACATTACCGCTTGCTGCAGTTCCACTAACTACCCGCCTCATCTCGAATTCCTTTTCCGGTTCCTGCTA
The DNA here is from genome assembly GCA_018342105.1 of Gonioctena quinquepunctata. Taxonomy (NCBI): domain Eukaryota; kingdom Metazoa; phylum Arthropoda; class Insecta; order Coleoptera; family Chrysomelidae; genus Gonioctena; species Gonioctena quinquepunctata. The sequence continues at coordinate 276,756 of JAFIRS010001890.1, read as the reverse complement.
TTTGGACGATTCCCCCTCCATTCTCCCGAGTCTGTACGCAATCAGACGGGGAACTTACCGATTTTTATTCACATACCGCCGTAATGACTATTTACGTGACAGTTTATTGTTCAGATCATCGCTTATATGCTCGTTTATATTTAAAACAAATGTGTGACCGTTATAGCTCCACCTCCTCTTCCTTCCACCGCCCATGTTTCCTCACTTCCCACAGAATCCCCCATTGCTTCTATTCTCTCATTTCTCACTAGACGTTCATTACAATATTTCCATCACTTCCCTACTTTTTCATCTCCCCACTTTCATGAGCCTCATTCATTTTTGACAATTGCTAGATCTTTAAAGTACTATTCACTCACTTATTTCGAACTGTCTAACTGAACTCTTCAAATCGTCTAACTTCGATTTTACCCGATCGTTTAGTTCAAATACCCAACGAAAATATATTACGTGACACGTCGGAAAGCTAGGTGACTACCCAAGTAGCATTTTCAATGGACGGAACGTAGCGGCCACGATCCTGGAAAACTTTGAAGTGATAGACCACAACCACTGCCACGTAATATACACGGTTTTATTACGTGGCGGCTACCAAAATGGAAAACACTCTTTCGGTAGCCGCTATGTTCCTGGATCTTAAATAACTACATTCTAGCCACATTGCGCTCGTGTAATTGATATGTATCTTTGTCCTGCAACAAGTGTTTCTTATTTTACCATTTTGCCTGATTCATTTCTAACACTCGACTGTAGTATAAGTATATATTAACATACAAACACGTAAGTATATTGAATTAGGATACTTCCGTTCGGAATGAAATTGAACCGATTGATTTATGTACTTAATCCCTCAAACATTTTTTTTATCAATCTTGCTGAGTTGAAACCAATACGTACGTAATGAATTAATACGTTTCATGTAGTACTGACGACAAATGAATCTTCATTGAATTGTTCGTTCATTTCTCTAAGAATGGTGACCTAGCATATTTCTGGTAATATGTCGGCTTATAACTTTAAAGTGGTTTGCACTCAAAATAAGTGTTTGAAGTGACAGAAAGTGAAGATACACCACTTTGAAGTGTTTTTCATCATAAAATGGCACCCACGTCGTAAGCGCCATGACTCACTCACTACTTCAAAGTTATAGCCTGAAAATTGCATTAGGTCTCATGCTACTCCGAAGTTATAACCTCAAAATTGCGGGTACATGTCCATTATTGGGTTTCGCGGTTTTACGACATGTAGCAAGTGGGTCCCTGCTGAGCAACGGTTAATTGATGGTGAATTTTAAAGGTAACTTTGTAGTGACTTTTATCAAATGCGAGTCGAAGTTACAGTATCAGTTTCCGTAACTATTATGCTACTTGGGAGGAGTTTGATGAAGCTATTTCTATTCCATATTTTTTGTACCGCTCAATTATCATTTCCATTCATATTTCCGATTTTTGGAGATGAGGGGTCTTGGTAATGTCTCGATAATTTTTGTTTCACATCATTTTCTGAGCTTGAAACCTCGTCCTTATCGGAATTTTTGGGATCGAAGAATAGTTAATATACGTGCCATTTCCGCACAACAATGTCTTTGTTGAGTGACCTTCTTGCCCTAATTCGTTATATAACTTCATAGGGCGATAATAATAATCTCGTATCGTTGCTATTCGACTAAAGAAAATATATCAATTTAGAGCGCACGAATAAACTATTTTTATGACTCTCCCTCTGCTTTTTATTGGAGTATATACTCAGATGATTCTCTTTTTACTGATATTCTTGAGTATTTCCATAAAATTTCGGTACTCAGTGAGTCCATGTTGATGAGGACGAGGACAGTTATCGTCGACTTCTATTCCAGTCGATAGAGATGTGATGAGTGCATTTCGGCAAATTTATTGTGTGAACCTACTCGTAATAGTATGTACAATAAAATATTATTTGTTTTCAACCTAATTCAGTTTTCCTCAAGCAACTCATCAGAATAATTAATTTTCAGTTAGGTTTGTGATCCAGTATCGATATCAATTTAAGAAAGTTTGTTAGAACGTGTTTCTCGAAGAAAAACTGTTATTTTTTGCCGACGTTTCTGATTTTAATAAATCAAGGCTATGTAACAATGTACATGTATTGAAATGGTTTCAAAAGAGATTATTTAGAAAAGAAAGAATATACCAACACAGCATTCTGAGCGATTATTGCAATTTATTTTGTAAACAACGGTTGATTCTAGATCAGTGGTAGTTTTGTTTTTTGACTTGAAACAAATATTTTTTCAACGGTGTTGTCGTTAGAACGTATAGAATTTCAGATTTATCAGCTTCGGAAATCGCTGTGAAAATGTCCACATACCTTTTCAAAGCGAGACAGGGAAAGATAGTTTGTCTAAACTTTGTTCATATAATTCTGATATAACGAAATCAGCGCAAATGCGTGACATACAATTGCCCATTCCTAATCCATATATACGTTTGTAAAACACTTGTTATTGAACTGGAATATACACAAAATTCTGAAACTTATCAAGGCATAACGTGGTGATTTCTGAAATTATAGCCCAACGTTTTTCAATTATTTTTATTGTAAGTTCAACTGGAATGTTGGTGAGGAGAAATATTACATCTTGAGAGATGAGTATTTGATTTTCCTAAGCATTTGTGATGATATTCTAAGAGTTGAAGATGACATATTTACCAGCGGAGCTCCACAGTGGTTCATTTTGGGTCCACTTTCATATATATATATATATATATATACTGCTGATCAGAACGTTGAACGAAGACTTACAATCTATAATATCACTGTCGAATAAACATAATCCCATAATCATCCTGTCGAAAGTCATCCCTGAGTATTTTCCCCAATAAACATGTGAAATCGCTTATTATCATTTATTTACAGCTTATCATCCAGGATATTTTGCTCTACGCTTACAACAGCGTGAAAAATCTCGTACTCCTCATGGCCCCGCATCTGAAATCTTCTGAAGATATTATTAAAATGCTTAACCGAGCAATCGAAGTGCATTTATGATAAACTGAAATTTCGGAATGATCTTCACAGTATCAATGTCCGTGACAGATCTCCTAACACATACCTTTGCATATATATGATCGATGATCACCTGAAATTTTCATATGCCAATTCATTTCGATAAAAGCTGAAAAATCATTACTACGTGAACCGAGAGAAAGTATTGTCTAAGCTTGTCTCTGATCTTATATTTTTTAACATTCTACTAAACGAAACTCATTAGACTGTCAAACCAAACTGTTTTTTCTTGTTTTCTACATCATATGTTGAAGTATAAGAATAGCCTGTAGCTGAACTTTCACTTCGAAAAGACCATTATTATTATTATTTCTATGAGAAATAAATCATAAACCGAAAATTTTTTCGTAGGAAATCATCCAATGTGCTGCGAAAGACAAAGTGTCTGGAAAACGGTGCTCCGTGCCTCCAATTGTCAATAACTTTTGGTGTCTACCACCAAGAAAACTTAAAAAAAAAATTAACCGACGAAAAACGGAACTGAAAAGCAAAAAATAAAATAAACGTTCATAGTCTTAATAACTAAGCTCCTAAACTAATGTAAGTAACTGATTTTGAGTCGACGCCAAACAAAGAAGCAGATGAGTTAGGTAAAGCGTGAAATGATGGCATCGTGATGCGCGGTGACATTTTGATATTTTTTTGAAGTAATTCGTTGATTGTTTGTTTGGCGCCGACTCAAAATTAGTTACTTACATTAGTTCAGGAGCTCAGTTATTAAGACTAAGAAGGTTTATTTTATTTTTTGCTTTTCAGTTATTAGCTTCGGAAATCGCTGTGAAAATGTCCACATACCTTTTCAAAGAGAGACAGGGAAAGATGGTTTGTCTAAACTTTGTTCATATAATTCTGATATAACGAAATCAGCGCAAATGCGTGACATACAATTACCCATTCCTAATCCATATATACGTTTGTAAAACACTTGTAATTGAACTGGAATCTACACAAAATTCTGAAACTCATCAAGGCATAACGTGGTGATTTCTGAAATTAAATTCCAACGTTTTTCAATTATTTTTATTGTAAGTTCGAATGGAATGTTAATGAGAGATGAGAGAGATGAGTATTTAATTTTCCTCAGCATTTGTAATGATATTCTAAGAGTTGAAGATGACATATTTACGAGCGGGGCTCCACAGGGGTTCATTTTGGGGCCACTTTCATTTCATATATATATATATATATATATATATATTCTGCTGATCAGAACGTTGAACGATGACTTATATATAATATTACTGTCGAATAAACATAATCCCATAATCATCCTGTCGCAAGTCATCTCTGAGTATTTTTCCCAATAAACATGTGAAATCGCTTATTATCATTTATTTACAGCTTATCATCCAGAATATTTCGCTCTACGCTTGCAAGAGCGTGAAAAATATCGTACTCCTCATGGCCTCGCATCTGAAATCTTCTGAAGATATTATGAAAATGCTTACCGAGCAATCGAAGTGTATTTATGATAAACTGAAATTTCGGAATGATCTTCACAGTATCAATGTCCGTGACAGATCTCCTAACACATACCTTTGCATATATATGATCGATGATCACCTGAAATTTTCATATGCCAATTCATTTCGATAAAAGCTGAAAAATCATTACCACGTGAACCGAGCTTGTCTCTGATCTTATATTTTTTAACATTCTACTAAACGAAACTCATTAGACTGTCAAACCAAACTGTTTTTTCTTGTTTTCTACATCATATGTTGAAGTATAAGAATAGCCTGTAGCTGAACTTTCACTTCGAAAAGTCCATTATTATTATTATTCCTATGAGAAATAAATCATAAACCGAAATTGTTTTCGTAGGAAATCATCCAATGAGCTGCGAAAGACAAAGTGTCTGGAAAACGGTGCTCCGTGCCTCCAATTGTCAATAACTTTTGGTGTCTACCACCAAGAAAACTTAAAAAAAAATTAACCGACGAAAAACGGAACTGAAAAGCAAAAAATAAAATAAACGTTCATAGTCTTAATAACTAAGCTCCTAAACTAATGTAAGTAACTGATTTTGAGTCGGCGCCAAACAAAGAAGCAGATGAGTTAGGTAAAGCGTGAAATGATGGCATCGAGATGCGCGGTGACATTTTGATAATTTTTTTGAAGTAATTCGTTGATTGTTTGTTTGGCGCCGACTCAAAATTAGTTACTTACATTAGTTCAGGAGCTCAGTTATTAAGACTAAGAAGGTTTATTTTATTTTTTGCTTTTCAGTTCCGTTTTTCGTCGGTTGAATTTTTTGTTGAAAAGCTTTTATTTTTCAATGTTTTGTGGCTGGAATCTACTAATTACTATCTATCTAATTTTTGATTACTTCCAAAATGCTTACTTACCCACCTTACTTCAACTATTAACAGTTAAATAATACGAATTTCTACTTTAATTATTCATTGTTATACAATATAAATTATTTTTGATGGTTCTGGTTAGTTTATTTTATCACTTTGTATATAATTCCATCTTTTCATACAATGCAATTATTGTGACGGATGTAGGACAACAAAAATAATGACAATAGCAATCTGTCAACTGCATATGTGTGCCAATGTTCACAAGTGAAAAATCAATCATCCCCGATTTGTCTACCCATAGGGGTGAATTATTCCATCCCAAATTCAAATCAACTATAAGGTATACACTATCTAATAAATAATAGTTTAAAAAAACTAAAAAACACGCTTTTATAGAAAACCAAACTAAAAAAATAAAAAGTAAGAATTTTTTTTATTTTATTTAAAAAAAAGCGTGGGGTGCATGGCATAGCCTCGGCCAACAATTACCTGTGATCTGAGACATTTCTTACTTTACTGACCTAGGTGTGTAATGTACTCTATAATTATTGATACCATGCACCCCACGCTTTTTTTTAAATAAAATAATTTTTTTTCTTATTTTTTATTGGTTTTCTATAAAAAGCGTGTTTTTTAGTTTTTTTAAGCGATTATTTATTTCCTACTTTTTAGTGTGGTTTATTTATAAAAGCGTGTTTTTTAGTTTTTTTCTAAACTATTATTTTTATAATTTTCTGCAAATTAAAAAATGTAATAATCTTATCAAATTAGGTAATCATAATCTCCGAACCCAAAAACCCCCACATACAAATTTTGAATAGAATCAGACCATAATCACAAAACTCGGCCGCCATTTCGAAGCGGCCATCTTGCATTTTTGAATTTTTACAAAAGAATCATAATATTCGACCCCAAAAACCCCCACATACCAATTTTGAATAGAATCAGACCATAATCACAAAACTCGTCCTCCATTTTGGAGCCGCCATTTTGTTTTTTCTTCACACAAAAATTTCTTAATGCATTGTCACCGGAATAATGTACACCTGCCAAATTTTAAATCATTCGGACGTCTGGAAGTGGGTCAAAATCGCGCCCAAAGGAGTCGGTTACAAACAAACATATATATAAAGCGTGTATTAAAAAAAGAATCATCCAAATTGGACGACCCAGTACAAAAATATGCCTCATAGAATGGGTAAACGAACCAAAATTCAGAGGGTGAACAATCAATATCCTCCATTTTGCTACCCTTAGGGAAGGATTTTTCTTTTCAAATTCAAATGGGACCAACTTCGAAGTACACCCCATCCAATGAAAAGAATCATCAAAATCGAACTACTCTGTAAAAAGATATGCGTGGTCATACATAAAAAAAATATACGCGTCGACTAGAGAACCTCCTCCTTTTTGATTTCGTCAGTTAAAAATGTACCTTGTGAAATGACCTTTTCGTTGTTACCGTTACCTCAACCATCAGCTCAACTCAGTATTACTACCACGTTGATTTATTCAATCTTTCTGTTAGATATTTGAGAATTCACCTACCTGGTGTCTGAATTTGTCGTATGGAGCATATAATATGGAAATAAAAAGGGAACAATACCAATAAATTGCAGATATATTCAAAAAAGCTAAATTCAATTCGACTTCTATCAAAAGTATATCATTGACAATCAATGACAAAGTGGACACAAATACAACATTACTCTTTCTACTCTTGAATTATCTTCAACATCCTTCCACCTTGGGTTTATTGAATGTTCAACAACTCAGCACACTACATGGAAAGTCTCCGAACAGGTTTGATTACTCTTCCATATCTCTTTGTGATCGGGTGTGTTTCAGAACTTTCAGAATATTCTTCATCTCCTTCTTTTTTATTATCAGTTTTCTCACTCCTCTGAGCATTTTTTTTAATATCCCCCATTTCAGGTACATTTAAAAAATCTACGTCATTAATGCAATTCAATTCTGAAGGATACATTCTCTGTAGATGGCTTAGCGTCGATCCGTTTGCAGTTTCAGTTTCACTAGTCGTATTTTATCATCGCGATCAGGAATCAACTCTTCAACAAAAGCTAGAGGCCAATCTAATCGTTTCAAATTGTCAGTTTCTATCAGAACAACATCACCAACTTTGATTTTTCTTCCAATATGTTTTTTTGGCGATAATTTGAGTTGTCCCAAGTACTCATTCCTGAACCTTCTACGAGATCTTCTCTCAATTTAATCCTGTATCTAAAATGCTTCCTGAAATCTGAACTCTCCACAGTATCCAGATCTGGTACTCCCCTCTCCGGAATTTCTTTCGGAAACATACCAACATTCAGTGGTAGAAATCATTACTATCTTCATGCAAATATGTCAGGGGTCTAAAGTTGAATATTGATTCGCAAACGAGAAGAATGATGATAATTCCTCATATGTGAGACTAGGTATTTGATTATTCTAATCAGTCTTTCCCACCAACCGCTGCTGTCGGGGGATTGAATTTCCCTGATATTCTCTCGACAGTCTCGGCTTACCATTTTCCAATGCAACTTTGAAAAATCATTTTCGGCAACAACAAAGTTTGTTTCATTATCGCTATTTACAGTCGTAGGTCTACCTCTTCCCGCCACAAATCATCTGAATGATTGCAAAAAGCAACTTCAATATGTTTGACATTTTGAATCTGCGGCAAATCACACATTTTGAAATTATGGATTCCACAGTTTTTCTTCCTCCGATGATCCAGAATTTTTCTCGTAGTAGACTGAGCACCAACGTGCGAAGTTTCCAAACTTCCTTTCATGGATAAGTTCTCTCACAACGGCGTACTTATATGGTGAAATATTGGACAACGGAAATCCGGCAAGTCATCTCTTCCAGAAACCTTTGTTCTGATTCTCATGACTCCATCACCATCTGTGAAAGAACAAAAACTCCTCAACTGAGCATCATCAAGTCCATTGAAAGCTTCAGTCTGCACCATATTTATGACTATTTTTTCTGCCGAATATACAGGGTGTTAGTGAAGTGCGACAAACTTCAGGGAGTGAATCGGCATGAAAAAATAATGACAGTTTGCTATGTAACTTTTGTCCGCAAATGCTTCGTTTTTCTTAAAATCTGACTATTTATTTATTGCTCTGAAACCGGTCAAGATATGCGAATGAAATTTGGTGAGTTTCAAGGGGTAGTTATTGTGCATTTTTTGACATGCAATTGAGAATTTCATGTTCATTATTGGCGCGCATACGGATAATGATCTCAATTTTTGAATTCCTCGTTCAATTTGTGACAAAAAAATGTTCTTGCCTTTTTTTCGTAAGGGTCGCCGTTTTTATGCAAAAAAATAAAACATCTTAACTCGTATTTGTTATTATATAGTAGCGATGCTAGTAGGCTACTGTCAACATTCTGTTAAATACGAATATTTCAACGAAATGTCAAATTAGCGTTTCTTCATTTTTAAGCTTCTAGTTTGGTATAACATTAATGATGATAAGTAATTAATTTTTCTTTCATCGAAAATAATGGAAAATTATACAAATGCGGAATTGTCAGACATGTCTATGGTCGAAGTAATGGAAATGGTCGGCAAGCTCGACGATCGTATGCTGAGTTGTATCCAGGACGTAGGGTACCCCTTCACACAATATTTGCTTGTCTTCACCAACGTTTGCGCGAAAATGGTACATTTAAGAAGCAAACGAACTGTGCAACTAGAAGAAGCAGTTCTCGAGTTCATAGGCATAACGACAGTATAAAAAAATCGTCGATATAATGGTTTTAGGGAAAAATTCATATTAAAAAATTTAAAATACTGCTTTAGTTTTATTGAAAAAATTCAGATTATTAAGATTTTCAATGAAATAAAACATTAAAATACTGCAATCGGCCATTTTGACTGAAACACCAATCACAGCGCATGACGTCACGCTTAGGTAAACTCCGCTGTCAGTAAAGTTTATACACTCATTCTCTGTGTTTTGTTGTTGTGAATACTACTGATTACGCATTTGGATTGATCTTTTATTATTTTACGTGTGATTTATCGTCTCCACTCTACTATAACAATGGAACCAAGCTTTGTTAAGGCAAATAGCTCAAATTTGCCCAGGATTGATGTAATGATGTTGGGCGATTTCCTCGCAACAAATCGAGAATTTTGCTCGTCTGAGTTTAGAAACGTGAAAACTTCCTTGTAAGTAAATTTTGTATTTATCTTTACCCTAGATACCACCAACTTAGATATAATCAAACTCGTTTTGAACTCATGCGAGTTTATTTAACTTTCATAGGTTATTTTTACAATAAACTTGTCATTGTTTATTTTTGAGGTTAGCTCCCCCACAGCTTGTAAATTGCTATTTTATTAACATGATTGTTCTGTAACTATACATTTTTCTTCGAATTCCTTTTTACACTCTTCAAGAATCATCATTTTTCGTTTCTTAGCTATATAGGGTCGCTCTGTTATGTCAGATGTTCGTGGTTTCCTGTCTGGTTGGCATATAAATTTATGGGGCATACATCCTGGTTTCATACGTGATACTCCATATAATATCCATATCATTTGGCAACTGCAAAAAGAAAACGATTAAAATTGATAATAAGAATGATAGACAAGACCAAAACAAACATAACCTCAATAAATTAGTCATATCATAGCCTCAATATTTCACCTATTTCACGTCAAACAAACGTTTTAAGTTTGAGAAATATAAATATATGATAACATACTCACATCAAAGTGGTCTTCACAGAAATAAAGTGGCGAATTCGTGACTACGTCGTTCGGGTTTCGCCTTGCGAGCTTCAACCACTTATCTCTTATTATTTTCTTGTTTGGAACATGTACAAACACTTTGTTGGGTGTTCCCATTGATGTGTTTTTACACTGCGGTACTGCACACCACTTATTAACTTTGGAATTCATTTTTATCACACGAATTAATTTAATGTTTTGTTTACTTTATTCGCTAAGCATAGACACAATGACATGTTTACCTAGGCGTGACGTCAGAGCCGACGCCATGACACCTGCGAGCTGTTTTCGCCCACTATTGAAAAAATATTAGTAAAATGGCTTCAAACTTCGTTAAACTTAAGTTTATTACCGAAATAAAGGTTTTTTAGTAAAAATAGTAAATGTGTACCCACATTACGTAAGGGTATTTCAAAATCTTCCGTCACGCCTATTGCGGAGTCACCTGAAACAATTACTCAAAAAATTGCCAACATACTGAATGCCAGCAATTTCAATGTATTTAAAACAGCAATTGTATCCGTTTCATATTCAACGTGTGCAAGCTCTACTACCTAGAGACTTCCGCGCCTAGTTTTTTGCCATTGGATTCTTCATCAAATCGCTCAAAATCCGAATTTTTTTAAAGGCATTTTGTGTATACGAAATTTCCATAGCAATCACCTCTGGGCTGAGGAAAATCGACATGGAATCTTTGAAGCTCATTTTCAGCATCAGTTTTCAGTAAATGTATGGCTTGGGGTCCATATTTCCTACGACAACGACTAACAAGCGACTCTTGCCTTAATTTCCTGCAGGAAGAGTTACCTGTTCTTCTTGAAGAAATTCCTCTACAGCTGAGACAACACTTCTGGTTCATACATGATGGTGCACACTTTAGCATTATTGTACGTAATCACTTAGATACAGTATATCCAAATCGTTGGATAGGTAGGGGAGGAACGGAACATTGGCCTGCTCGATCTCCGGGTTGAAATCCTCTTGATTTTTGCATTTGGGGTTTTCTCAAGTCATTAGTTCATTCCACTCCCGTCGAAAATGTTGAAGACCTGAGGAATCGAATTATAGCCGGCTGTGAGACAATAAGAAATACACCAGGAACATTTGTGCGAATACGACAATCAATGAGGCGAAGAGTTGAATCTTGTGTCACGTCTGAGGGAGGTCATTTTGAACATTTGTTGTAGCTTTGCGCCTATTTATTTATTAGTGTTATTTTCTGTTATTGTTCTGGTTCAACGTAATTGTATTAGATAGTTCTTGATAATGTAATAAAGAAATGAAAAATACGCGTTAACATGTTTTATTTTTTTGCATGAAAACGGCGCCCCATACGAGAAAAAGGCAAGAGAGATTATTTATCACAAATTGAACGAGGAATTCAAAAATATCTCAGTGAAGTACAATTTTTTTCTTAAAAAATATTGAGATCCTTACCCGTATGCGCGCCAATAATGAACATAAAATTCTTAATTGCATGTGAGAAAATGCGCAATAACTACCTCTTACAACTCACCAAATTTCATTTACATATTTCGACCGTTTTTAGAGCAATAAATAAATAGTCAGTTTTCGGAAAACGCAGCATTTGCAGACAAAAGCAAACTGTCATTATTTTTTCATGCAGAATCACCCCCTGAAGTTTGTCGCACTTATTCACTAACACCCTGAGCTTCTGCCAAGGTCAATTTTCCATCTACAATCATATGATCCTTATGAAAACAAAGACAAATTGTATTGCACTTCTTTAAATATATCTGCAATTTATTGGTACTGTTCCCTTTTCATTTTGACGCTTTTTTGTTCCAAATTTTATTTTCTCGTGTCTATGGATCAATTGGTTAGTTGTTTGCTAAATCTTAACATATATGTACTTGAGGTCATATCTTCTCTGTGACGTATTCACAACAAACTGATTTCTGATGTCACGTTTAGATTTCCATTCCTTGGATAGTATTTATTCTTGTGGAGAGTACATAAACACATGTCTGATGAATTAAGAAAATCTCGAAGTTCCATGATGTGCCAAACACATTGTTCTCCCCCAGTTCAGCATTCGAATTATGAACACTAGATGACGCCATTTCCGTCGTTCTCTGGAATAGAGATGAGCAAGATTTATTCCAAGGTTTTAGTTCTATGGGACGTTTCTCGCGTCGAGGAAATTAGTTGCCGCAAAACTCTGCAGACACTGCAACTTTTTCATCGCGATAGTGCGTTTTCTGGGTTGTAGTAAATAATCGGAGATGAGTTCTCCGTCTCATATCCGTATAACGAAGGACATCGTTGCAGAAAAGGCAATCATACCCGCGAAACTTTTAATACCGGCGGCGGAAGCGTTTTAATAAACATGTGGCTGCGATGCTGTTCTCGCTCTGGATTGAATTTGCTTCGACAGCGTTTTTATTAGAGTAATGAATTGAGTTTTCACAGAATGAGTTCGAGTGAGTTGATTAGTAAAGGTGTCGAACTCATGGTGAGACGAGTTTTGAGGATGTTGGGGGAAGTAGCTGTTTGGGAGTGATTGCCAACGAAAATTCCAGGAAGGTAGCATCCTTGAATCAAAGTCAAAGATTTTGGAAAAATGGAGTATTGTTCTTCTCTCACATGAAATGTTACCTTCTAAATGCGCATTCGCCTACAACCGATTAGGATAAGTAATAATTTTCCTAGTTTATATACTATGTCAAGTAAATACAGGGTGATTCAAAAGTACTTTGACAAACTTCAGGAGGTGATTGCTCACAATGTGAATTGTCTGAATGAATATATGTCCGGAAACGCTTCGTTTCCAAGATACAGGGTGTTAGATTTTTATCTATATTTTCGTTTTTTTCAAATAACTTTAGAAATACTCACCCTAATTGAACGAAAATTGGTATTGAGAGGTTTTTTGAGGTGTCAAATTCGAACCTGATGTTATTATTGCTCTCACTCGTAGAGAGCGCCACCTACACGTCTTTTACTTTTTTGAATATTCATTACTTTTTTGAGGGTACTTCTAGCACATTTTTCAGTGAAAAAATCAATTCCTCTATCATATCTTCGTAACAAAGCTAGCCTTACTACAAGTCGCAACCGCAACCGTTTTCTAGATATTTGATTTTGAAAATTTCAAGTCGATTATTTGATAATCAATGCTTGTGGAAGTTATTACCATTATTTTGAATTTTTCACAAGAATGCTTGGGAAATTAATTTGACGTTTAGGTAAGTAGTTTTGGTTTTTTGTAGGGGGCGCCACCTATTCTATTTATTTTTACTCATTTGAAATAGTTATTTTTGTATCAAGGGTGCAAAATCTGTATTTGTTTTAATAGAATTTGCAAGAAATATCAACATTTTATTTCAATAAATTTTGAATATGTACAAAATAAAATAAAGGAAACTAAATTGTATTCAAATAAATTGTTCAAAGTGTCCACCTTCAGCGAAGATACAGGCATTCAGTCAGTTAAGGAGTTTTATAAACTAGTGACTTCAAATGTCTCCGAAAATAAAAATCTAGCGGGTTCAGATCTGGGGACCTTGGTACTCACGCCTGGTTAGGTTTTTCTAGACCCCTACCCATCCATCGATTTGGATAAACACTGTAAAGGGATTCCCTGGCTACAACGCTAAAATGGGCCGGAGCCCCATCATGCATAAACCACATTCGGATACGAATTTCTAATGGTACATTCTGAAGTAGTCCCGGCAATTCATGTTCTAAAAAGTCTCTGTAAGTTGCGCCATTCAGTCGGAACGGAAGAAAGAAAGGACCTATCAAGTAATTATCAATTATTGCCGCCCACACATTTACATAAAATTGATACTGATAATGGCTTTCACTAACTGCGTGCGGATTTTCCAGAGCCCAAACATGGTTGTTATGAAAGTTTGTGATAGCATTTCGGGAGAAGTTTGCCTCGTCCGTGAAGAGTACATATCTTAAAAATTGAGGATTTCCAGCCAATTTCCTCAAAAACCACTGACACATAGTAATGCGTTAGGGAAAGTCTCGTGGCAAAAGAGCTTGTACCCTTTGAATATGGTATGGATAAAATTGTTGATCGTGGATAATTCGCCAAACTGTGGACTGAGTATGATTGAGAGCTTCTTCCAATTCTGGGGTTCGGACTGCTCGTGGTCTTCCAATAATATCAGCTGCCCTCTTAAAGCTACCTGTTTCTGCCAAACGACGGTGGAGACTGGTAAATGTTGGAGCTGTAGGCAGTACTCGATTAGGAAATCGCTCCTGGTAAATACATCTTTCTCCGCGCGCATTGTCATCCGCAAGGCCATAAACGAAATGCATATCGGCTAAATGAGCATTATTGTTTAAATAATCCATTTTTTCAAAATTATTGTTCTAAAACTTACAGAAACTTCAACAAAACAACAGAACGTTTAACTGTCACATAATATGTAATTACTAAGATGTCTGAAAACCCTGGTGCTTGCACTTATACCTGTAGAAGTTTGGGATCGACTTGGCGACTTGGCGACACTTGGCCTACTTGATAATAAATATAAGTAGCGTGTCAGATGGCGCCAATTTCGTTTCAGTTTCAATTCAGTAACAGGGTATATTCAATTCCTCAGCTTTTGTTTTTGAGACGAACTGTTCGCGGGTTCTAATTCTAGCTTTGCTATTGGTTGAAAAAAGACATCTGTCAAACTTCACCAATAGTAAAGCTAGACTTAGAAGCCCCCTAACATTGCACAAAGAAAGCACTGTCGTGTTGTTTTTCGTATTTTGTATCATTTGAATTTGAGGTTAACTGCAGTTTGACAAACGGAGAATCGGAAATAAAATTGTCATTAAATTGCAGAAAATATAAAATTCAATGCATAGGATATAATTCAATGCATACAATGTGATGAACTATGAAAATATCATTATTAGTCAATTCGTCAAGATTTGTACTGCTTTTGGTACTGAATACAGGTGAATATTCGAACCTGCGGCCTATACTGTCCACACAAAATACAAATGTGGCTCATTCTATAAAAAGTATCCTCACGCACTAATGAACTGATGAAGGATTGATTTTTTTGAAGAACGAACTAAGGAATAAGCTAAGCAAGATTTCAAATCAAAGAGATGGAGAACGCATAGATACCGACAAAATACTGAAAATAATTTCATATAAGATGCTGCAGATGTCAGAAATTAAGTTCTGACATTAAGCGAGAATATAAACAAACATTTTTGGACGGCGCCATCTACTACAGACTACCACAGAGAGAAGCTATGTTGAAGTAACAGGTGGTGTCCCCTCGAAAATCTAAACAATATCGAATCAGTTCATTCACCAGGGTTTTTAGACATCTTAGTAATTACCAAAACTACTTACTTAAACGTCAAATTCATTTCCTAAGCATTCTTGTGAAAAATCCTAAATAATCGTAATAACTTCAACACGCATCGATTAACAAATAATCGACTTGAAATTTTCAAGCCCAAATATCTAGAAAACGGTTGCTTATAGCGACTGGTAACAGAGGTAGCTTTTTTACGTAGATATGATAGGGGAATTGTTTTTTTTTACTGAAAAATGTGCTAGAAATAGGCTCAGAAAAGTTTTGAATGTTCAAAGAAGGAAAAGACGTGTAGGTGGCGCCCCCTACGAGTAAGAGCAATAATAACATCAGGTTCGAATTCGACACCTCAAAAAACCTCTCAATACCAATTTTCGTCCAATTAAGGTCAGGCATTTCGAAAGTTATTAAAAAAAAACGAAAATAAAAATAAATCTTTAACAGCCTGTATCTTGGAAATGAAGCGTTTCCGGACATATATTTATTTGGACAATTCATATTAGAATATTGTGAGAAATCACCTCCTGAAGTACTTTTGAATCACCCTGTAGAACTCATATACTTTATTCATAAAAAAAGTTTTTTGTATGGGCTCCACAAAATGCAACTTTAGCGGTCTTAAAGTCGTCATGGCAACACTTTAGCGGACTCTTTTTGTTTATTCAGAAAACTTATTATTATTATTATCCTAAAAACATTTCAGGAGGCGCAATAAACTAAAAATTATTCGAAATTTTGTAGTGACAGCACACGTTTTCTTCGGAATATTCTTTTGGAATACCTATTCCATGAAAAATGAACACAAGTATTTGACAAATGTGTCATTGATTAACAATTGCTTGCTAGATTTCTGCACAACTTCCTTACACTACCGTATGGATGGTGATCGAAAATTTATGCACGTCGAGAATTGGAAAGCTTACACAAAAAAATGTTGCTTGCAACAAGTACGCAAATGGCTTTAGCGGACATCATCTTCAATTTCAGATTCGTCCGCTAAAGCCTCACTTTGCGTACTTATTACATAAACTAATATTGTTTACGGCTTCTAGTCGTGTTTCCAATTCTTACCTGGTCACGAGGACAGACCGGATGGTCCACCTTTCAGTTGCGCTGAATTCATCGTGGAAAATTAATAACTTTCCTAACTTTACTATCAGCAGCAATTGAAACATGGAATATTTCCTGTATAGTACTGAACGTAAGCTTTACGTAGAATGAAGGAAATAATGTCACATAATGTTCAGGAAGTATTTTTCAATTCATTTCACAATTGAATTAAATGTTCAAAATGACCACCATTCACTTCTTGACAATAAGCAAGTAGATCTTGGAATTCTCGTACAACATTTTGTAGGACCTCAGGGATTATGTTGTTAATTTCTTCCGTTATCCTAACTTTTAAATCTGCAATATTGTTTGGACAATTGAAATATACTTTCGATTTTAAATAACCCCATAAGAAGTGATCGAGAGGAGTCGAGTCGGGGGATCTAGGCGGCCATTCAATCTCTTCCAATCCACCTATTGGAAAAAACTTCGTTCAAATAATCTCTAAATTTTTTTTAATGCGGTGGAGCTTCGTCTTGTTGGTACCAAATTGATATAACTATTGCATTTGGATCATTAACATCGGGACAAAGTATTTTTGAAGTAGGCTGTGAAAAGTTCATCGAGAAATCTAGACAAACCTCACCATTAACTGTACCTTCAGAAAAATAAACGCCAATAATTTTGTTGTTAATGATACCATCCCAAACGTTAACTCTCTCAGGATTTCGGGTGTGAGCCTCACACATCCAAAGAGGATTCTATCTGCTCCAATATCTACAGTTGTGTCTATTAACCGTTCCATTCAAATGAAAAGTAGCTTCATCAGAAAAAACAATTTTGTTTATGAACTGCAAATCTGCTTCCATTCTATCCATCATCAGTTCACAGAATTGTTGCCTTCTATCAGGATCATCCTCATTTAACTCCTGAACCAACTGAACTTTATAAGGATGGTATTTTTGGTTTTGGTTTTAATTTTTTTCCCCAATTAATTTGGTTTTTTTAATGTTAATCTTTCAACATCGATGCTTAACTTGGAACCATTGTCGGCGGCAAGTTGTCTTCTTTATTATTAAACATTTCGACCTGGTTTTTGAATAGTTTTTACATGTCCAGTTTCACGAAATTTAGTTTCTGTTTTGCTAACTGTAGACTGTGAGACGTGTTGACCAGGGTATTTATTATTAAACATTTCACAAACTTCCTTTTGAGTTTTTGTTTTATTACCGCATCCAATCATAATTGAAATCTCTATTCTTTGAGTTTCGGATAAATGAGCCATAGTTGAATCAAATACACACACAAATATTTTTCAATACACTGACGTGTGTCAACAACTTACAAATATCAAAATAATAGTAGTCTACTACATTGACATTACATTATTTATGTGGGTTTTGTGAATAATTTTTTGGTGCCTTGAATGACTTTTTCCTGACGTTTAGCAAAACAGATAAGAAAATACCTGATTTTTTCTTATGAGGTTATTTAAAATCAAAAGTATATTTCAATAGACCAGACAAAATTTCAGATTTAAAAGTTAGGATAACGGAATAAATTAACAACATAACCCCTGAGGTCCTTCAAAATGTTCTACAAGAATTCCAAGATCGACTTGCTTATGTCAAGAAGTGAATGGTGGTTATTTTGAACATTTAATTTAATTTAAAAATAAATTGAAAAATACTTCCTAAACATTATGTGATATTATTTCTCAGCTATAATTGCACCAAATTTGAAAAACTTAATATTGTTGAACAGAGAATAAAAATCTCTTTCGTACAGGATGCCACACGACCCCACTTCTCATTTAAAATTTTTGGGGGAGTGCTCATAATTCAAAGCAGGTAATATCTTCATACTGTAAATTGTCGAATTGTCAATAGAAATCGACCTGTTTCAGGTTTTTAAACAAATACATTTGTATTATATATTTTTTGGAATATTCTCCGTGTTCAAATACCTGTGTATTGAGATATACTGAATGAAATGTATGAATATATGAGTATCAAATAGGTTCCTTATTTCCACTCTCCATGCTATCAAGGATATCAGTGAATGTAGGATTAATTAAATTCATCCAATGTTTCTTCAGTTGAATATATTTCCAACAGATGCATTTAATAATTTTCTTTGTTTCATTCATTCAAAAGACATTTTTATCCTGCTGAATCTCTATAATGCAATCTTTACTTCAATTCAAAAGTTTTTCAGAGCTAGGAATTTAGAGGATAGCGTACATACAGAAACTTTATAATTTTTAATTTCCATGAAACGACACAAGCAACGAACAACTCCCGGGAGATTCTAGGAAAAGAAGTTGAAATGTTGACATAATTCATGAAAACTTTTTAGCCGATTTATTGAAACGATTCACGTTCTTGTGGAGCCAGTATTCACTTTGGTATTCCATTCAACTGTTACCTAGCTGAAAATGTACTGAATGCATTGAAAAACTCATTTCTAAATGCGTTTCATGTTATATAGAGCTCTGAAATGACAAATGCACACAAATATTTATCATCAATAGGGGATTTCCAGAGTTTTGTAACAACAATCACAGAAATTTCGGGTGAATTAAATCAATTGAATTTGGGAGTAAAGTGTATCAGAGAAAACTGTTGAGAATTATGAGCAGATTTCGAAAATGGAATAATATACGGGGTGTTCTATTTAAAAAAAGTATTGAAGATGGCGCTCAGCCGCCATTTTGGAACCTTTAGCTGTGATTTTTTCATGGAAAAGTAGGTTTTTATCTCCTATTTAAGCCCTCCAAATTTCGTTGCGATATACCAGGTGGTTCAAAAATTAGTAGGGGGGGAACAGACTTTAGACGAGCACTGTATATGTACATTATGTACATATAACCCCAAACTCGAGGTAGCTGCTGTGAACCGTTGAGGATATCCCTCGACTGTCTTCCGTCTCCATCACCAGATTCATTCAGAGTTTCCATTATGTTGTAGTGTCATCAGAACTACATATGTGTGCCAAGTTTTAACACAATCGGTTCACAGGTGTAAAATCAATAAATCATCCCCCATTTTTCTACCCTTGGGGGTGTAATTTTTTTCCAAATTTAAATGGGACCAACTTCCAAGCATACCCTATACAGTAAAAAAAGAATAATGTAAATCGATAACCCAGTTCAAAGTTATGCATTGTAGAATCGATTAAAAAGTAAAAATTCAGTGGGTGAACAAACAATCATCCCCAATTTTCCCCAGTGGATTTTTTTCAAATCCAAATGGGCCCAACTTCGAGGTATACGCTATCCATAAAAAGAATGATCAAAATCGGACTACTCTGTAAAATGTTATGCGTGGTCATACATAAAAAATATACGCGTCGACTAGAGCGCGGATTATTCAGTCGGCTTCGTTTTTGTTGGGTCACCCTGTTTTTGAGGGGTATATTCTAGTATCTATAGGACCATATCAGTCTGAAGAGTTTCATTTATTTTGTTTTCGATATATCGAATTTCCTGTTTTATCAGCGGTTAACGTCGTTTTTATGTTGCGAAATGATCGTAATTCAGAAACCTGTCGTGTCCATTGAGGAGGAGACAAATCGAATTTGGAAATAGATTATGTCCATATCCACATCACTCTTGTCAGGTTACGGTGAACTTATGTTTCTGTTGAGAAATATCACGTAGCCACTATTTTCCGAACTCGCACGTGTCTTTCTAACGTGATGAGTAATAAATGTTTCCAGGGAAGCAATATACAGTGCTTCTCAAAAGTCCCCTCCCCCCCTCTTATTTTTGGAACGATTATACATAAACAAGTGAAATTTGGAAACTGAATATTAAAGGTTGTAAACTTTCCTACTAGTGATGATAGATGACGAAATCGTCAAAGATGACGTCACAAGGCCATTGTGATCAATAATTTTAAATGGAACCCTACGGCAAGCGACACCTCTTTTAAAAGGTATCGAAAAAACCTATTCAATGATACTAATTTTGTTTGTGTTTAGTGCAGTTTTGGCGACTCGCTTTTAAAAAACGCAAAGCTGTGATGAATTAAATCAGTTAATACTAAAATTCCAAATTCAAGCTCCGCCTCTGGATAGTTGTCAAATAAGCTGACGTTTTTGTTAGTCTCCCTAATTCGACGTTTTTGTAATTGTCCAAGTTTCTGTACATTTAATAATTTGTGTATTGTTGATCGAACGTTCAAATGTTTTAGCAGCTTTTGGTACTTTTAATGTTTTTGTACATTTTAATAATTTGTTAAACTGTTGTGAGCCGAACGTTTAAGTGCTTCAAGAAGCGAAATGGTACGTGCTTTAGGTGATAAAGTAGCAGCGATCTTAATTCTTGGTAAAACTGGACAAAATATTCATGCAGCAGAACGCATTTTTAATGAGAGGTTTCCCGATCGCCCCGTTTCGAGGACTTATTCAAGGGATCTTCTTCGTGAGTTTGAAACAACGGTTAGTATCAATGATGCGAAACGATCTGGCAGACCACAAATTTCTGATGAGAAAAAAATTGATATACTGGCAGAAGTAATAGTTAATCATACTTCTTCAACAACTCACGTTGCATCTACCTGTGAAGTCAGTCGAAGTAGAGTACACAGCGTGTTGAAAAAAAACAAATTTCATCCATACAAATTAAAAATGGTTCATCAACTCTCAGACGACGACCCAGACCGAAGACTAGAATTTTGTGAAAATATGGAAACTAAAATTAACCAACAGCCAGACTATGTCAAAACAATTTGTTTTAGTGACGAAAGTACTTTCTATCTAGATGGAAATGTAAATACACAGAATGTGAGGTATTGGAGTGACGCAAATCCTCACCTGTTTCGTGAAACACATACCCAATTTCCCCAGAAGGTGAATGTTTGGGCAGGTATCCTGGGAAACCACATCGTTGGACCTCTTTTTTTAAATACTAATTTAACTGGTGAGGTTCATCTGGAGCTGTTGCAAAACGCAATAGAACCGTTAATCCTTGAAATTTTGGAAGATAATCCAGATGAATTCAGCAATTTGGAAATAACATTCCAACAGGATGGTGCTCCTCCACACTATTTCGGTGCAGTAAGACGGTATTTGGATGAGGAGTATCGTGGTAGATGGATTGGACGACGAGGTTCAACGGAATGGCCAGCTCGATCACCGGACCTCACACCTTTGGATTTTTTTCTGTGGGGGTACCTTAAATCGAAGGTTTACGCCACTGAACCTGACAATATTTGACGTTTTAAAACAACGTATTGTTGCAGAATGTGAGGCTGCAGACACATTCGCAAAAGTACGAGAAGAGTTTAAAAATAGGATATTTCACTGTCAGGAAGTAAATGGAGGTCACTTCGAGCAATTTCTTTGAGTAGATACTGATTCTTAAATCTGTAATTAATATCATACTGAATGAAATTTAAATTTTAATGTTTACTAATGAGCCATCCAAATTGCCATAAACACAAACAAAATTAGTACCATTGAATAGTTTTTTTCGATACCTCTTAAAAGAGGTGTCGCTTGCCATAGGGTTCCATTTAAAATTATTGGTCACAATGGCCTTGTGACGTCATCTTTGATGATTTCGTCATCTATCATCACTAGTAGGAAAGTTTAAAACCTTTAATATTCAGTTCCCAAATTTCACTTGTTTATGTACAATCTTTCCAAAAATAAGAGGGGGGGAGGGGACTTTTGAGAAGCACTGTATATGAATAAAGAGTTAGTTGTGTTCGGATTTCCGAATGACAAATGTCATGTCGGTGTGGCCATTGTATGAGTCACCGTCACGCCAACCTCTTCTGACTACCTAGAGTTCAAAAGTTCCATCTTCACTTTGATGTTCTGGCAAATGATCGAATTATTAACCCATAAATCCGAAGTTCTTTCAACTCGTAAAACATTACATAAAACCGCGTAATCCATAAAACTCCATCGACAAGACTCCATCAACAAAGACACTTCGATCGGGTACAGTCGAGAGAATTGAAGAATCGTTTTATTCACATCTGCGGTTGAGAGCGTTGAAAGTAGGATGGGCTTTTTGCTACTCGATAGGTCCGAATTTTCCTCCCGAGAATGGCCTTATATCTTATATATTCGAAGGTTTTTGTAGTACGGGATTTCTCAGCTATACTGCATTCTGTATCAAGAAATACTACAGGAGTATATTTCTATATTATCGCCACAGGCGTGGCGGAAAAAAATCATTAGGGCGACAAATGAAATGTTGTAGACTAAAATCGGTTCAATAATTATGGAACATATTTCGAAAAATTAAAATCATTATTATGATAATTTTATTTTGTGGTCATTTAGATAATGAAATGATTGTCGATAAAGAATAAAACCGACAGGGTCGACAGTGAATATTGTTACGAAACTGATTATAACTTAATCACAATTGAAAATATTTTTGGAATGGGACTTTGTATTCTGTCCTGCTTAGCAGATACGCCGTATGTGCAAAAAAAAAGTAAAAATGAGATTTTCATATTAACCACTTGAAAATTCGTCTTTTTATCGATCTCATTGAGCAAAAATGCCGTATGTACCACCAAATCACCAAAACAAAGACACCGTATCCAACAAAAATATTAACCTGTGCTTGTCAAAATTGCTACAGCCATACGTTGCTTAGTAAAAACGCGGTATTTCGACGACCAATACGGCGTTTTCCCTGAACATACATGAGTTTTTAACCGACGAAACCAAAAAGGAGGAGGTTCTCTATTCGACCCGTATATTTTTTTTTCCATCATATTTTTTTATGTGTGATCACGCATAACTTTTTACAGAGGCGTCCGATTCTGATAATTCTTTTTTCAGTGGATAGGGTGTACTTCGAATTTGGTCCCATTTGAATTTAAAAGATGAAATCCACCCCTAAGGGTAGCGAAATGAAGGATATTGATCACTCACCCTCTGAATTCTGATCCGTTAACCGATTCTATCAGGCATAACTTTGTACTGGGTTCTTCGATTTGGATGATTCTTTTTTTAATAGATAGGGTATACCTTATATTTGGATTTTGAAAGGAATTAGCCACCCTTACGGGTAGAAAAATAGGGGATAATTGATTTTTCACTAGTGAACATTGGCATACACATACGTAGTTGACAATGACAGATCGCTACTGGCATTATTCTTGTTTCACATCTGTCAAAATCAGTATATTTTATGAGAGGATGGAATGATATACAAAGTACTGAAATAAACTAACCAGAACAACTAAAATAATTTATATTACAACAAATAGTAAAAGTAGATAATCATATTGTTTAACTGGTAATAGTTGAAGTAAGGTGGGTAAGTAAGTATTTTGGAAGTAATAAAAAAATAAGTAGGTAGTAATTGGTAGATTTCAGCCTCAAAAAATTGAAAAATAAAAACTTTTTAACAAAAAATTAAACCGACAAAATACGGAACTGAAAAGTAAAAAATAAAAACTTTTTAACAAAAAATTAAACCGACGAAAAAATCAACTGAAAAGCAAAAAATAAAATAAACCTTGGTCTAAATGATAATTGAGCTCCTAAACTAATGTAAGTAACTGATTTTGAGTCGGCGCCAAACAAACTAGCAATTGAATTAGGTGAAGCGTAAAATGATGGCAGCGAGATGCACGGTTGCGTTGTGATGACTTCTTTCATAGATAATGATCTTCGATAATTGTTTGTTTGGCGCCGACTCAAAATCAGTTACTTACATTAGTTTAGGAGCTCAATTATCATTTAGACTAAAAAGGTTTATTTAATTTTTTGTTTTTCAGTTGATTTTTTCGTCGGTTTCATTTTTTGTTAAAAAGTTTTTTAACAAGCACTAATAACATTTTATACCTACTGCAACCTGAAGGGTTGGTTTCTTATTCTCTCTCAGTTTGCTGTTTGATTCGAGGTTTGATTTAACCAAGGTGGTCAAAAGAAAGTGTTTTGTACTTCATTATAAAGATGTCTAGAAGAACATAATTAATGTTGGAATTGGCTACAATTAGTATTGACCAAACTGATGATCCAGAATTGTTTTTAAATCATAATGTGGGGATTACCAGTGCATCACAAAATCCAAACGATCTCTTACACCAAACAGAAAAACATTCTGGCTGAACATACCGATTAGGGATGATTAGACATTTTAACCTTTGTTTTTTTTCATGTGTTGTTTGGAAAAAATGCACTTATTTCTATACCTATTTGTTAAAAATATTTTGCAATAAAAAATATTAAACGCAAATTATGGATTGAATAGCATGTTTTCAACTGTTTATATTCAATAACATGAAGGTATGCTAGGAAGATCGCAATATGACATTTTTCTTGAGCACAGTGTTGAATTCTGTATGTTGGATATTTTAGGAAAAACGCAGTATCTGTCATAATTTATAGTATAAGTACTTTGGTTTAGTTTTTTAACGAAAAAATTATTTCTATGACGACGAATAATAATTTCCTCAAGACAAATATAGTTATAAGTGTTTAATTCAGAACGGCTGTGAAGAAATACAAAAAGCTCTTTGTCTCCGTTTTAACTTTTCAACAGATACGGCGTTTCTACTAATCTGGGCGGTATTATCATCAACACATCCGGATTTATAGGAGAACTCATGTTATTATTAACATCATACTCGACTTTATCTATTAGTCCCATTTCGGCCTATCAATGGTCGACCTCCATTTTTTACAACATAGATTTTCAACATTCTCCATTTTCGTAATTGATTTCATGGACTAGAAATCCCATGGCTCGACTGAGATTCCAACATAATCCCTCACTGACAAATCGTTTCTATAGGGTACTTTTCTTTTGGAATGTTTACGATACAATCTTTCTGAAATTGCGTCATAAGTAAAACCGGCATTGGTTTCAAAATAAACGGAATGTTGTCAATCATCTATTTGTTATAAGTAGGCCTAACATTTTCTTTATTATTTTAATCGATAAATGTTTAGGCGTCGTGCTCATGCTCCCTGAAAATAGCTGAAAGACTTTTCGTGTTTTTGTCTCCTGAATACGAATTATGTGTTTTGGGTTTACTTTCAAAACGGTATGTATTTTTCTTTAATGTTTTCAAAACTTCCTCTTCACCTCCTTTGGCCTCCTATAATCTTGTAAGGTTTTTTTTTTGACATATCCACACTCAAATCCAAAGAATTATAACTTTCAGGGAAGCTACACAATAATAATGCAACAATCATATGATCAGCAACCTTTTTCCCAATAGTCAGTTGGTGAACTAAATCCATCATTTCAATCAGATATTCTTCCAGATCATTTTTATACTTGTTTCACCTCATAGGTTTGGATATTTTTCATTTTCACTTTTTAATTTTATCATATTTCATAGCATTTACTAATATTTTTTGGATCACACAATTCACCATACTTGATCATGAACCCACAATAGAATAGAAATCACCCACACCATGTACAAGCTGAAACTGTCAGCTTCTGTGGTTCTCCAGTTTATTCATACGCTTTTATTGGCTCTTGTTTATTATTGATATCTTATGTATTTTTGGTGAATAAACTGGATTGGGTTTACCTTCTGAAATCGTTTCTCACAGATCTTCCCTTGTGAGCAGTAGTTCCATTTCATACCTCCATAGTTGATAATTCGTTCCATTCAACTTTGCAGAACTGAATGTAGTAGCAAAACTGTATATTTTACAATCCTTTCTATAGAGAGTCGAAGTAACTCGACCGGGAAACACACAGCGCTCCTATCGGTTTTTTTAACGTTGAGGTAGCCTAACCTATACGCTGTGAATCTCACATCATTTAAAAATGCCAATTATAATCTGCAGCGGATTCCAAGAAGTGAATGCGGATGTTTATCGAAAAGAAAGCCTTTCAAAAGGGGCAGGTTTATTGAAAAGTTGCCACATAGATAACGTCTACGAACGAGCTGATGGCAATTTTGTGATCATTTGTGGAAGAGTTTTGCGGGAAATCCAGGAGCTCAAAGTTCAAAAACGAATACGAATTATTATATTTTTAATTTTCATTATTTTAAAATTAGAATATATTTTTTAATTCAATGTTTATTGTTACTGAACATCAATACTTACTCTTGCCTGCGGCTATCCACTTTTCTCCGGTACAAATTCTTTTTGATCCATTTTTTTTCACAAAAACTGCACTGGAACCCATGCTGGCTAGACGACAAGCTAGAGTGCATTCACTATTAAGTCAGCAATGGACAGTTTCTCACGAAGATGTCCGAAGCGAAGCTACTACGAGAAATTCCATAGGCGTACCAAATGATTTAGTAAAAGCGATACACAGACGTATCATGAATTTGATAGCATTCGCCATAATTTCTTCTTCTGCTATGGAAAAATACTCACCCTAGACTCCAAGGCATTTTCGCAACGTAACAGCAAACAAAATTGAATAAACCACACTAGATACCCACTTATTAACCTAGCAAACGTAACCTTTCAACCGCTCCATGTCATGACACTGCTGTATACGATGACAATCGTGTCTACTCGTGTTTCCCCCTCTCTACCTACCATTGCGCTGTCTCAATACTGAATTCGCTCTACCCCAAAATTCAAAAATATCACCGAACGGTGGCGCTGTCAACATTCTTCGACTCTCTATACAACACGATATTCTGGGTCCATAACCTGTCGACTGGTGCAGTTTTTAGTAATTAAATACTGATGCTACTCTATACGTTACGTTTATATTAATAACTCATTTCATCAATCAAAATGATTATGACAAGTATATTTCAAAAACAGAAATAAATCATTCATAAACTGGAACATAATACAAGGTATATTCTTGAAGACCTACACACACTGAAATGCTGAGCTTATTGGAAATTGCTTGGAGAACACAATAATTCTGAAAAGAATACTTCGCTAGTTCAAGAACCGCTTTAGCGCGCTGATGTATTTTTGTCCGTGTACGAGTTTGTGATATCATCAGGCAGTCGCCCACAACATGAGACACGTTCGCAGGTCCTAATAAATAAATGTTTATGATGGTGGTCGAGATCCAAAAGGGATGTTCGAGAGCGTGACAAACAGCCATTGTCCGAGGCACGACGGCATAACTCCGTCTTTGCAAGGGGCTTAAGGACTTCGCTACCCTCGATGATGATGTGCTCGGTTATTTGCGGGCGACAGATCAAACACCGCCTTTTGATGTCTTCGTTGGAGATTGGGGTCCAGCACGGATAAAGGCTACGCTTTTCATTGCTTGGTTCCGTGAAAAAAAAAACATCAGAGATTATACAATAGATGAGATGAAAAAGTCAACGAGACACAGAATAGTAATTTACGTTACGAGAACAGAAAGTAGTAGAATGAGTTACAAGCGAGTCCTGGAAGTTTGGGGAGACCTGCAGAACACTGTAATACAAACTCAATTTTTATTCAACAAAGAATAAAAATTCCCAATTAAACTAAAGTTTGGTAGATGAAGAGCAGAAAACAACTACTGTCCTGGCTGATACCACGCATAATGTTGAATGATATCTGCTGGACATCCATGCAATAATTCATACAAGTGAATACTAAATCACAAATGTTTCTTTCTAAAAGACATGATTTTGTTTAGTTTGAATCAGTCTCGCCTGACACCTATAGAACGGTTTCGGGCTGTTGGCAATTTTGAATTCACCTGCGAAACGGCACCTGGTGACAGAAAGAAACACCCCAGAAACTCAATAACAACCTATTTCGAATTAAGTAGAAATAGGAGTGGCTACTCGGCCGACTACCATATGAAATACAGAGGAAAGCCACCTACCAACCTTTAGTTTAATTTATATAAAATTATCATGGAGAAGACTTTGGGAATTTTCATTCTTTGTTGAATATTCCTCTCCATTTTGCAAAAACAGTGGCTTTCCTGTGTATTTCAACTTTTATTATTATAGGAAAATATAACAGATTCAACCAAAAACAACAAAAACTAATTGAAAAACATATTTTGTGATTGCAGGGCATTGAATAAATAAAACTTTATTCCCTATGATTGGGTGAAGACGCAGGTTCTAGAATCTCATAATGCTTACCACCATATTCCATGATCACCAATATTTTCGGTAGAAAAGCGTAACGTTTCATTCTATATACAGGGTGTTTAACGATGGATGGAATATTATAAGTATCTGGAGAACGGAACCACAGATCATTTCGAAAATTTGTGGGCGTGGATAAACAAACATACTCTGTCCATCTTAAATATTTTTTCATCAATACAGTGTTGCCGCTTGTATCAGAAAGTAGAAGCCACTTTGTTATTTCGAACGCCGTATATTATATAATTTTGGGAATCCTCATAACTTATCCTGATAATTCCTCATACCTATCTGTGACAGTTTTCACGATAAAAATTATTTTGTTGAATTTTTGTGCAAAACCTGACTATTGAAAAATAACAATTTTTTCACAATGCAAATTTACAAAATATTGGAATTTGGGTGATATCTGCATAATACCATTCATTAAGTATTCTGCCGATGAACCGAATCTCAGTTTAAGCAAACAGGGAGGCTCAAAAGTAGGTTCCTTCCGGAGACTCGTGAAAATGACTCAAACGCAGTGTTTTTAATGAAACACCCTGTATAATATTACTTATTTGGAAAGCTGTGACATTTTCCTATTTAATTTTGCATACTTCCCCTATACCTATCTCGTACAGTTTGTGAGTTATGATCATTTATGTTATGAAATGTTTGAATCATCATGAATTGCAAAAAGTATCAACGTCGAGCATGTGTATTTAATGAATGTAGAAAGATGTAACGGTGCTGAATCATTTTAATAAATGTTCAAAATGTTGACCATTGATTTCCAAACACTTTCTCATTCGAAAATTAACAATCTATTGTGGCTCTCCGAATTTAATTTCGATCTAATTCCTGAAATGCTCGAGTCACTAGATGTTCTAATTCTTCCTTCGTGTTAACCGGTGTTCTGTAGACTCTTTGCTTGATAGAACACCACAAATAAAAGTCTAGGGTGTAACATCAGGGGATCTAGGTGGCCAATTTCATGGATCCAAACGTCTAATCCGTCGATCATCAAATATGCGGTCCAATTCCATCCCGACTTCTGCTGTGCAATGAACCGAAGCTCCATCATGTTGATACCACGATATTGTTCTAGTACCAGTTCTTCAATGAAATCCCCAACCGTTGTCTGCAGGATATTCAAATTTTTTAAAGAATCAAGGTTTCCATCATAAACCAAAAAGCGCAATTGATTGTCCATAATTAAACAGAAAACGTTGAAACAATTTTGGTTGATTATCCACACCAACACATGTTTTTTCTTGAAATCCCATTTCTCCTTGTTCTTTCGGAATCCTATGAACTGGAGTAGGGAAGTAGGGTCTGCAAGATCTTGTTTGAAGCACATTTTCGTGAGTTTTTTTTTTATGAAAGCATCCGCATAATACTCCAAACGAACATCACATATAATTTACTCTATTATAAACCACTCACCACTTTCGAAAAAATGAGTACTAATGAATCGCAAAGCCATAGATATATATTGAATAAACATAAACTCAAAGAAATAATGAGAGATGAAATCTGGTTAGACGCCTAGACTGAAAACGATGTTGACGTATGTACCGAAAATTCATAAACAAAATAAAAAATCTAATATCAAATTCAACGACACAAATAAAAATCAAAAGGCACGAAGAAAAAAAAATGCTGGATAACTTCCGGTATAATAAAATCCACTCACGAAAAAAACTGACTATATAAAATGATTTCAACCCACAGAATCGACAGCAATTTAGAAACTACAGTAACAGACTGAATTACCTGATAAAAAAAACGAAAAGTTACTACTATAACAACAAAATAGAAGCCAACAAACATGTCAGTAAAAACTTATGGGAATATATGAATGAACTTTCCAATACTCAAAAAGGAAAAAATGAAATAATAGAAATAAAAAAATCCGATGGGAGCAAAATAAATAACCCGGAAGAAATATTCAATACATTCTGAGAATACTTCACTCAAATTAGCGAAAAAATGGCGAAGAGCAAGAAAAAAGGAACAGAAACGAAATCAATTGTACAAAAAAAACTATAATACAATCTTTCTAACGAGGACGAACGAAACAGAGGCCAAGGAAATAATAAATATTCTGAAAAATAATAAATCCCCAGGCATTGACAATATAAGATCCGAAACTTTGAAAGACATCAGAGAAGAAATAGCTTTTTTCTACAACTGCTATGGAAATTAACGTATTTCTCATAGCTTACTTGATTTCAAAACCATGTATTGCTCATACTTTGAGAAATATTTTTTCTCACTACACTTTGCCGACACCACATACATTTATATGGAGAATCAACAAAAATCGACAAAATCTTAGTTGGCTGCTGTTCAGCTTCAAATACACAACTGTCAGATTATATAAGTTTTTTAAATTCTCAAGGTCGTTTTCATTCGTGCTTTGATAAATATCGCAATTTCTATTGAATATTATTTCAATAAGACATATACCTATTAATAATGAATAATATGGATACTGACAGTAGTAACGATTTTGATAATACTCCGCCAGAGATATTGGAAAAAGCTGCAAAAGTAACGTTAGATTTGTTTCCGGAAATTTCAAGAAAAAAGTATGAATTGGCATACAAAAATTTATGGAATGGAGAAGAAATACGAAAATGAAATCTTTTTCGGAAAGTGTACTTTTGGTATACTTTGAAGAGATGTCGAAAACTTTAAAGGCGTCTACACTTTGGTCACAATATTCAATGTTGCGAAGTACTATCAGTATAAAAAATAACATTGATATATCCACGTATCAAAAATTACGTTCATTTTTTAAAAGAAAGTCCGACAATTACGTCCCCAAAAAATCAAACATATTGACAGCAGACCAATTGAAGAGATTTTCAAACGAAGCTCCACACAAGGAATATCTACTAATGAGGGTAAGTTTATTCAGAAGGAACTATTTTTAGAATTTCTTTCGCTTTTTTCCTCGAATTAACATAGCTTTTTGTAAGTAGTAAATTTTTTAGTTGATAAAAAGAATTAGATAATTACTAAAATTTCTGTTTCAAATTCTGTCAGAACGAAGTTGATAGCCTACTATCTCAATCACTATCCAATAATTATTTTATTCAAGACGACTCCGTAACATAAATGATCATAACTCCCAAACTGTACGAGATAGGTATAGGGAAAGCATACAAAATTAAATAGGAAAATGTTACAGCTTTCCAAATAAGTAATAATATACAATTTCATTTGAAAAAAACTGAATTTCAGTCATTTTCATGAGTCTCCGGAAGGAACTCACTTTTGATCTTCTCTTTATGTTGAAACTGAGATCCGGTTCATCTGCAGAATACTTAATGGTCTTATGCAGCCCAAATTGAAATATTTTGTATATTTGCAATGTGAAAAAATCGTAATTTTTTTGCAAAAACAAATTTACAAAATAATTTTTATCGTGAAAACTGTCTCAGATAGCTAAAGGGAAAGGGAAAATTATGAGGAATCCTATGGGGATTCCAAAAATGATATAATATACTACATTTGAAATAACAAATTCGCTACTATTTTCTGATACAAGCCGCAACACTGTACTGATTAAAATATTTTAGACGGATAGAGCATGTTTGATTACGCCAACAATTTTGTAAATGATCTTCTGATGTTCCATCCACCGTGAAATACGCTGTATAATCTATTTTATGTATTTATTACTTTCTTTGACCTTTCCTCCTGTTCTCATTTGAACTCATTCGAATTTATGCAAACGCCTTTCCTGTGACAAATCGTGTCAAGTGACGTGAAGAGCTCTTTCATATATTGCGGCTGTTCTTTTAGAAATGAAAAAAGCCACTCCCAAATGCATGTCATCCCCAAATTTGGGTAATTACTCATGATGAGAGATGAAGAGGTTGGTCACCCTTTGTTATTTGACGGGCGTCTGCTTCGTATTTTTCGTCCCTTTTAGGTGACTATCATTCTGGTTTTATAATTATATAGCAATTTGCTCGACAAGAGCGTCGTTAAAAATTCATTTAATTGTCCTGGATTTTTTATGAAGGATGCTTTAATAGGAACATATTGGAGCTCCGGGTTATGATAGATTTATCTTGGAATATATGCAGCTGGATGCCAAATAGTGACAGTCTTGGAAAAAATGAAGGGTGTTTCGGATTGCCTGAACTTTTCAGTGGACGAACATTCATTGTCAACACATTTAATTAGAGCAGTATGTATGATATCTCAGAAACTTTCAGAACAACCTACATATTGAAATCAGTCATTACACGGATACACAGAAAAAACATAAAATGCTGAAAAAATATAATCTAGTTCATGCGACAGAGGGTATATTGGTAGGACACCAAGATCTTTAGTAACACGTCGGAACAAATATCGGGTATATTTTAGAAATGAACTTGTGGATTGTATTGAAAGATATATAACCGGCAATAGTCCGATATAAAATCAACAAACAAATAGGACTCATTCTCAAAAGATATTCCCACTGTGCAAAAACTCATAGTATTAACGTTATTACATGGTAACCTAGATACATTGTTACGTTATGATTATAGTTCCCATAATGTCTCCATGACCATTTTAGAGTCATAATATCTACACCAACATAACAAAATCGCAGATACGATATATAAAAATCGTTCTGTTACGGCAAAAGTACTTATATTGAAGTACCTATGCGTTATGAAATCGTTACATAACAAGTCCTTTTTTACATCACTTGAAACTACTTTCTTACGGGAAAAGTACTCTCAAAGAGTAACAACAACTGAGCTGTCTCTTCTTATTGAGTTCATCATAAAATACCAGTATTAAGTTCATCATAAATACCTAAATTTATCTTTCCAACATATGCTATTGATGGATTATTTACAATTCAAGTCAAATCAATCCATTAGAGCTTTCTTACGAAAATTTATAAAATATTTGAGAATACACTATCGAGCATGACGTTTGACACAAATGATATATCCATTGGTGTCTGAGCTTTATCTGCTATCTGTCTCCAGTCGAGTTTATATTACTATAAATCATAGACAGTTAAACATGACAAGACATAGATTAAGAATGCATGAATAAAAAATCAATTGAATGATTACGTCCAGTGAATAATAGTTCATATATATTCAGGTAATTATTGATAAATATTGTGTGATTCAGTTGAATCTATATATGATACAACAAAAATGTTCATATGTTGGCGGGATTCATAATTTAAGTAAACTCGAATTTGAAATAAATATATATATATATATATATATATATAATATTAAAACATGGAACATCAAGCAAAAAAAATTGTGGTTTTTCCTTAATAATCATTGTTTTGCATGTCGTAATCATTCCATGGCTATTTTATCGAATAAACAAAAAGTTGGGGCAACCTAAAAAAATATGTATTGAAATATTCTATTGACAATGATGTCAGAAGTATCTCTCATTACCTCGCATAAGTTTGACAATAATCCTTTTTAGGTAGTTGCTTTTTTGAGTATTGGCCATACGGTTTTTCCAGGGGCCACAATAAAATATAGTAATACCTAAGTGTTCATAGTGTATTTGCTTGTGTCGAATCCTATATGTTGAAGTTGAGAGTTATGATACAATTCAAATGAATTACCTTATTGTCCATGATGATATAGACATCCCTGGGGCCATAAATATATCTATAACTAGTTTTCAATCGTCTCAAGAATCCTGTTGATTCTTGGAATTTTTGGCGAAACTGAAGCCACAAACTAATCAAACTATCATATTGTGATTTGTGATCACCCGCCTAGTAGAAAACAATATGCTGTGATACATAACTTTTTTTTAACATGTTGATTTTCTTGTACATAGGTGATAACGCAAAAACTCACTAGTATAAAACCGGCACGTCTAGAGATCGATAAACGATAAATGAAATACCGCCACTTATTTGAGGTTAACCGCAGAGCAGACAAAGACAAAACACAAGACCAGATGAGAACGCGTTTACTCACAGAGCATTCAATAACAGGAAACAGATCGGTAATCATTTACGTGCAAGTTCCATTCGTGACTCGTCTTCCCAACGAATCAGTTACGTCAAATTTCTCAACCATGAAACGTTTCTTCGACTTCCCCATGGTATTGAAATGTTCTGAAACCAGAACATTCGAAAGATATAAATAAGACACGTTGATATAAATAAATAACCTAGATGTTTTAAAAATGTCTCAAAATTTGTTTGGTACGAAATGAAGCTCTGATGATTTTTCGGGCTATATTAGTGACAATGCTTATAATAACATCGCAAAATTACGTCTCCATAACTTATAAATTATGTTTTCTCAGAAACATCGTCACGGATACAAGGATTGAACGTTAATAAACCCCCCGGGTATATTTCTTGCTCAGTGGGTTCATTCATAAAATGTTGCAATCAATTATTAAAATCTGCACCAATTTTGATCCTGGATCCTTGAAATTGGGAGAAGATATAGTTCCCAAATCTTCAACTGCCACGAGTTGGCATCACTTACTGACTAGTATAAATATTGCTTCAATATTATTCATGT
The DNA here is from genome assembly GCA_018342105.1 of Gonioctena quinquepunctata. NCBI lineage: Eukaryota > Metazoa > Arthropoda > Insecta > Coleoptera > Chrysomelidae > Gonioctena > Gonioctena quinquepunctata. Next base: position 241,752 of record JAFIRS010001890.1, on the reverse strand, counting down.
CCTTTTACACCAAGTTTCAATTTCATCGTAAAATGGAAGTTTGTTCTACCCAAAAAATCTGAAAGATAGGTCAAACTTCTCTCATCCTGTGACTCTTAAGTATCGACATTCAATTTAATTCCCAATAAAATCGATTCGTTCAACTGCCGATATTTCATTCAGAAAGCTATCCACCCGTTCTCTTGTATGTGCAAATGTGGTGTCAGCAGTAGGATAAATGTGACTACGTCAGATCGATCTGGGGCCTAGAGCTTTATTGGCATAAAGGAACGGCTACCTCCTGAATCACACCACTCGTCAGCTATATGCAAATCTAACACTTTCAAATATCCAAATCGAAAACCTCGCTTATCTGGACTTTTGAATGGGGCCGTTAGAGAATTTCTGCCAGGTCAACTGCTTTGATGTCCACCATATGTATGTATATTGACCACTTCGATAAATGTGTGTACCTTTCTCGAATATATTGAAATTTCGACATGAACTTGCTGTGTATCTGTTCTACGAAGGTAAACTAAACCGGAATTTGACCGAGAGATTTTTCCCCCAATATTATCGGGAGTTTCTCGAAAATTATTAAATTTCTTGAAAATTGTTGTTTTTGTAAAAAGCTGAAATACGTTATATTATATTTCCATTTCAATACTATTTCTGAGATCTTTTGAGTTATCATCATCAACTAAGAGAACTGTAATGATAAAACAAGTTAATTATTGTGATAGAATGCCCAGACTATTCAGTGAAGAGCGGTGTGGAGTTCTTTGGACCGCTTTGCTAGTTTCAAATTTTTTATGTTTCAAGCAAAGTTTTAGAAATTGTAAATTTGAATGGACGCCAGAATTTTTTGTTAAATTAGGATACAAATTTAAATTTCCTATTCAATAATAATTTCAAATCAAATAATGTTTCCTTCTGTAAATAACTACAACAATAAAACAAATACCAAACTTATATTAATCTATTCACAAATATACATAAGTTTCTGCTGTATAACAAATATGTATCATATGTCTGCTGTATGACAATTTTTTTATTTCCAAAAAGAAATATTGCTTTTGGTTGCTGAACCTGTCGGTTTTATCGATGACGATGCACCTCTGATTGTGTATTGTGTAGCTCGTAGCTAGACTTCACGTAGTCGTGGGGCTCGCAATCAGGGGGTACCTATGGCTGCTGGGCGACCCATCAGGTGGAACATACAAGCATCAGCTTCTTGTCCATGGAATGCTAGTTCTCAGCAACACAACATGAAAAACAATATTGCTTGTGTCAGAATTTGTTATACTAAAAATTCAAGGTTGTTCTGATCTTGATCAGCCAAGAATATATTTTACAAAGAATAAAATCAGAACCTGATATACGAAAATGACTTCAATTTCAATGATATCCAGAGCAAGTTTATAAGAATTATCTTTGATCTATCGTCAAATACTTTCTCACAAAGTTCTCCTGTATGATAAAAAATCCCAAACTCCAAGTATTAAATATGTACACATATATATATATATATATATATAGAAGTTGAGGTTGGACGACTGTCTATATTAATGAAAAAGGGATCTTGGGTATGCAGTCGTAGGGATGAAGTGAGTATACTCTTTTTTCTATTCGAGCTTTCGGGACTTTATTGACTCTTCATCAGGAACTCCACAATGATGAATAAAAATGTGTGAGAATTTATACATTTTCTTAAAAAAATTTACTTACGAAAGTGAGGTTAACTTCGAGCAAAACTTGTAAATACATGGAAAACATATAAATGATGAACATACAACTAATGTACAATGAGTAAATAAAAATTGATGTAAAAAACACTTATGGATTGTACATTAAGGGAAGAGATTCATTTGACACAATGTTGACAAGATTAAGTGAAATTTATGTCTAATAAAATAATGATTGATGAGAGGAATTGAAGTATTAACCATCTTTGAAAGGTAGTGTTGCCAATTTCATGATTTGGGCCAATAGTCATGAATTAGGGTGACAACTGGAAAACATTATTATATAAGAGATTGTGAAAAATGGTTAATAGTGTTATCTAAATGTGGAGGGAGACTCAATAAGTAGGAATAAATGATACTAAGGTTATCGATATCAGTTTTGGCATTCATTGAATTTGGTTCTTTGTAAATGTAAGACATTTCCAAAAAAGTTCTTTTTTTTTAATTGGATTCATGATCCAATATGTTGACATTATCAAAATCTGGTTTGTGATCTTTTTCTGAGGTTTTTTTAAGGTTTTTGATATCACTTTCATGTGAGCAAATTCTATCTTTAAGTTTTCTTTTAGTTTGTCCGATATATTTTTTATTACATTGAGAACAAGGAATGGAATAGACTACATTGGATTGTTCTAATATGGGATCTTTGTTTTTTAATTTAGAAAAAATATTATTGACAGTGAGTTGATTCTTGTAAGTAATTGTAATGGAGGGATGGTTCATAGTGTGAATATTAGGTAACGATAAGTATTTCGGTAATATATTGTGATTGGAAGGGTTTGTGATAATCGAAGGTTCATCTACTATGGAGGTTCTGCTGAAAATTAATTTATAAACCAAACGATTAGGATAACCATTGTCAATAAAGAGATGAGCAAGTTTTTTTAAATTTTGATTGATTTGAGTGTGACTGGTTTTGATGACTCTGTTTTTCATGCATAATACGAGGTTGATTTTTTGTTTGTGTTGGTGGTACGATTCGTAGTGAAGGAACCTTCCTGAGGCTCCAGGTTTAGTGTACCAACTGGTAATAATGGTGTTGTCAGCCCTCCTGATCAACTTTGTGTCAAGAAAGGGGACACTATTATTTTGATCTTCTTCTTCGATGGTAAATTGTAAGGATTCATGATAAGAGTTGAAAACCTGTAATACTTCTGAAGCTTGTCATGTGGAACGCTTAATATTATGTCGTCCACGTATTTTTTCAAAAGGGATGTTAAATTGTATTTGGTTCAAACAATTGTCAATCAAATCGTCCATTACGTATTGAGCAATAATTGGTGATACTGGGCTGCCCATTGGCATTCCCAGTATTTGTTTATAAACCGTATCATATATATATATATATATATATATATATATATATATATATATATATATATATATATTATGATCGCTTCACCTAGGTCAGAAGCAAAATCACAGCTCTGTGATAATTATCACCAAATAAGAAATATACCAAAGATATATCCAAAAGATCATGAGAAATATATATTATTCAACCATATTATACTTCTTGTGATTGACACCAAAAATATATCCAAATACGGTGTAAGTGATACCATATATTTGAGAAACCTTCTTCAAACCCCAATGAAGCCTTGTCAGAGAAAGCAATCTAATCAGATGAGACGGAACACTGATATCTTGATTCAATTCGATATATCACATGTGATTTTTATAATTCTGCCTGAACTAATTTGGAAAAATAAAAAGGGTACGGGACTGTAATCAATTATCGGATTGACCTAAATAAATCTAATCGCTGTTTACTGAACAACATGGATAGATGATTTAAGATATCAGTCTTTCTGAAGAAATATTTCACGTTCTCGTTAGAAAATATCTGAACGTGACATATTAAAAAAAAATGGCCAAAAAGATTATTCTTACATACCTTGATACCACACGGAACTCGCAGAAGAAAGGAAGATGCTCTAATTCATTAGTTATTTCAACATGAACAAATTCTATTTCATTACTCAATGGCTGACAAGTTTCAGAACACACGATAGCAGAGATAGATCGGTAAGGGGACGAAAATCGACGCTGCATTCCTTTTAGAACGATCGTCCTGTCAGAATACATGCGTTTGCTCATCTTCCTCTCAACTCCAATGACTGTTCGCCGTTAGATGGCGCTGAGATTTTCAACAGTGATTCTTAAATTGGAGTTAATAAGATAACTTGAACTACTCTTAATTATTTTGTATCTCTGAGCATATCAATGAGAAATGTAACAGATATATCGTTACAGAACGTCCCATCGTCGTCATACTTTTTTCGAACAAAAATCCACTGCAAACCGCTACTGGCGACAAGGTCATATGTGTCGCCCACCTAATCCACTTTGGTGAAGTCTTAAACTAGATAACTTGTTGCAGAAACAATAAACCTCAACAATTTGTAGGCCTCAGTTATCATACACGTCACTATTGCTATTACGAATGTTAATGATGGCGGTCGTGTTTTCACAATAAACACGTCATGTAATAACAAAACAGTGGAGTGAGCGGACTGACGTTTGAATTCACCATGTTTCTGCGGTATTATACAACCGAAGGAGGATTGGTGTGTTGGTGAATAGTCGAATTTCCATATCTGAATTTCCAGTGACTGAATTTGTTCCGACAGATTTATTGAATTAATTAATTATATATTGATTGCTGAATTCATTGAAATCTGCCTATGGATAGTGATTTTATTCCAAATCCATATGATGGAAAGCGAATTTAGCAAGTGCATTATTTTGAATATCCCAGGTCGATGATGAAAAATAATGTAACAATGGGGATAACTGCGATTAGACCAAATAACAAGATAGGATGCAAGAGGTAAAGGAATACGACGACCGGGTGCTGGAGAAATCGATTCCCAATAATTTAAAAAAATGTTATTGATAGTCTACTGATAATCACAGATGAATTGTTTGTGACTAGTATTGTTTGGAACTGGTTTTTAGTGAAGAGGATTGAGTGCTTGTATGGTTTTTCTGCATCCCTTCTATCTTCCAGAATCTAAAAATGATCAGTTCAACCTAGGAACCTATTCGAGTGTAGATGGATGAATTTTATCCCGCCACGATGGATAACTTCGTTCATCAAATGAAAAACATCAAATAAGTCAGTAAATATCGGTCGGAATTTGCTTGTAAATATAAGTTGTCTCATTATAAAAATTTGAAAAAATTGTCAAGTCAATTGGAAAATGAATCTGATTATTTTTTGACATTTTTAGAAACCAATGGAAACTTTCAATTCGAATCATTCATGTAACCTTTTTGTCCAATCAAAACATTATTATAGTGCGAATATTCTACCTAGAAAATTGCCGCGGGAATAATTTGAGGTATTTTGTTTTTATTGTCTGACAACGTTTATTTTTCATTTGTCGTCTGTCATCATGAAAAGTGAGAAATGGATCAAAACCGGTTTAGTACATTGTATCATTGTGCGGGAAAATTATTATCGTAACATCAAAAAATAATCTATAGAATACCACACGAGAGGTCGATGAAGTAGAAAATAATTATTTCTCAAACTTGTTGCCATTTGGCAATAGCCACTTGAACCCGTTGGTCTCTCGTGTCTATTGCCTGGTAACAAGTTTTCGAAAATCTGTCGAATTATTTTCACTTTATTCTCACTCTCTTGTGATATTACAACTGACTATTTCACTCATCTTAAATCAGGATCTTCTATCACTGTTAGTAAAACCAAGCGTAACCCTAAGGCTCTTGCTCTTTGGACTTAGTGGGCCACAGCCATTCACGAATTCAGAATTTTGGTTGCTAAAGGACTACAGACCGGTTCATAGCCCTTGCATAATGGTGTTTCTCGAACCATGACCAAGAGGAAATTTTGATCAAAAATTTGAAAAACAAAAATAATAATTTCCATTGAGGATGCAGCTTTGCTACCCTGTATGGATTAGTAGGTAACCCATCACTCCAGAGAGTGCCTGGGACGCTCAAAACGCGAGGGGTCGTCTATGTTATAATCAGTGGCTTCCCTCACGAGCGGATTCTCGTGAGCTAATGCACAATCAGATACTTTTTGATTGCGTTCTCTGATGATACTTCTGATGGAAGGCAGATTCAAGCCTTCAAGGATCTGATCGTTCCGCACGTACCATGGAGCGTTCGTTATCATCCTCAGGACTCTCATTTGCGCCCGTCCCAGGACGCCAATGCTAGACCTGCAGATTTGGCCCCAGGCGGCTGAGGCATACAAAATGACAGGCCCGAACATCATCTTGTGAATCATGACTTTGTCTTTGAGAGAGAGCTTACTTTTCCTGTCAATCAGATGATATAACGCACATATCTTTTAAACAGTTTTGTCCCTAACAACGTCTCCAGGTGAGCCGGCGGTCCACAGTAACTCCCAGGTACTTGACCCGCTCTGATCATTCTAGCTCCCTTCCAGAGATAGTCACTCCCCTCTCCGGGTTGTTTCTCTTACGACCCATTGAAATCGCCTGTGTTTCATCAGGATTCAGCTTTATTTTCTACTCCAGATACCACTGCTGGAGGTCGTTTAATGCATTTTGCAAATAAATGACACCCATCAAGTGGTCAGCTGCAGAGGAAAGCAAAGCCGTATCGTCAGCAAATAAGGAGATCTTCACATGTTCGCTCCTTGGTATATCTGAAGTGTAAAGGGCGTATAATAGAGGAGACAGCACTGCCCCCTGAGAAACGCCAGCCTCAATTTCTCTCGAATTCGAGAGCAAATTGTCGACCCTGACCTGAAATGTCCTACCTAAGAGGAACGATTTAATCCACTTCATCAAACTAAGCGGCAGATGGAAGTCTATCAGCTTTGACAATAGGCCTTCGTGCCACACTCTGTCGAAATCTTTGCTGATGTCTAGCAAAACGATGTGAGCGCTATTGTCAGTATTAAGCGATGAAATTGTGTCCTCCACTAGCCTCATAACCTCAATCTCGGTGGAGTGAGCCAAATTGTTCATTAGATAGGACATTTCTATCCTCCACTTCTTCGTCAAGCCTTTCCAGGACGATTTTCTCAGCCAACTTAGCTGAACTGCAAAGCAGACTGATCGGCCAATAATTTTTGCGGAAAGGTCGGGCTTTGTCCCTGTTTCGGAATCATAACCACGATGGCATGCTTCCACCTACGAGGAAATCTCTTAAGGTGCAAAGAGTTATTAATAATATTCGATAGTGACTGCACTTGGTTATCCGGAAAATACCGAAGCATACGATTAGTAATTCCGTCGTAACCAGGCGCTTTTTGGGATTCAATCCTTCGATATGGGCCTTGAGTTCATCCAACGTAGCTGGACGAATGACATTATGATTGGGTTCACTCATCTTGAAATTCTCACATATTCTGACCAATCACAAACCAAAGACAACTTGTATTATCCGGAAAACACTGATTGGTCTACCAGCGTTGTTGTTTTCAACGATGTAACCATGGATGGCAACGCAAAGTTTGACAAAAAATAATTGTATCTGTAGACGTCAAAATGACTCAATTCGGTGCCATTCAAAATGAAGTTATCAACCAAAATGTTGATGAAAATGTACCTATCAATACAAAAAAAAAAACTTAATATGGAGACAATTTATGACGTTCTGTGTGGAACGCAACTACAAATTAGATATAGAAAATAGCACCGAACGACTGGCATTCATTCTGAAAAACAAGGCATTCAATATGCGCAACATTGATGGTAGTGATACACGGAGAGTGTTGTTAAAACCATATGGAACACTACTGAAAAATTAGTACGAGAAAAATCTAGAACGTTTAGAAAAAAAAATGATATTGCCTACAAATTATTCATCGTTTGGAAGAATGGTATGAATTCATTACCGTTCTCTGAAAACGTGTTGTTGGCATATTTCGGTAAAAAAGTAAAAGTAACAACTCTCTGGAATCAATATTCGATGTTAAGAACAACTATTAGCATCAATGATGACGTTGATATTTCAAAATACCCGAAACTGAGAGCATTTAAAAAAACAGATGGTTACCGACCAAAAAAATCAAAAATATTAACACCAAAACAAACCAATGACTTTATTGAAGGCGTAGAAGATGATGAATTCTAAGTTATTTATATATAAAAATATACGAATGGAATGGAAATTATTTCAAAACGCCGTTCAAATAACTGCATACAATTTATATAACTTTCACTCAACAATTATAAATGCCGTAGTGGCTAAGTTGTTAAAACATCTAGTATAAGGCAGAGGGTCGGAGGTTCAAATCACTTTTTTTTTATTTGGAATGTATGGATGAAAAATGTTTTGCAGGTTGTATTGATTATGGGAGTTATGGGTGCCTGCTGCAAATGTGAATTACACCAAATAAAAATATCTGATTTGAAAGATTTGGGATCAGCAGTTCTCGCAATTGTGCGAAAATTCACGATAACTGGGTATTTTTATGAAATATATAAAAAATATACCGATCCCCATCAAACGTTATAGTCTGATGAATAAGTTCAAAATGGTCTCAATTATTGATAAAGCTCCTAAACATATAAGCGATAGCTCATTGAATTTGGAATGACGTGTAGAAAAATGTATTTCGATGATTTTACAGCACATAAAAAATTGCAATTGTTATTAACAAATTAATAGGGAAAAAAGGCATTTAGTTTTTCGCCAATAATTCAAAAACTATTGATAATGAAAAAAATTTAAAAGAATATTCTTAAAGAGTAGGAAATTTTCAATACAAAAGTCTAAACTTCATGAACTCTATCTCTATAATGTATAATTTTAATTCGCACCGCCGCTGAAAACAGTACATGAAATAAATTTTTTATAGTATTAAATATCAATTTAAACATTTGAAAAAATTATGCTGTCATCTAAACACTTGAAAGAATAAAGTTCCGTTGGAAAGAAAATCTTATGTAGATTTTTCAAAAAGTAATACGATTGTTAACTAACAAGTTTTTTTCCGAACTTCGTTTTCACAAATGGCGTCATAAAAATTTAAATAATTGACTTATGAATTTTTTGTTTCTTGGAGTATATATATATATATATATATATATATTTATATACTCAAGAAGATCACGTGATGAAAGTTTATTTGAGTTTTTCATTTTATTTATTATAATTGTTTAAAGTTAAAAAAAACAACAAATGTTATGTTATTTCCGTTTTTGCACCCAACAATGGCAATTAAGTAACGCAGGTTGAAAAAAATTCAAATAATTTGTTGATACATTATTCATAAACAAATAAACAAGTTTGCTTTATAAAAAAAATGTTTTTCGCCATTTTGTTGTCTTGGCAAAATAATGATTTTAAAAACATGATTTTATTGTTTATGATCGTTTTTTTCTATTGTTTAAGTAATTAGTTAGGAAATTATTGTTTATATCGAAAATTTAATTGTTTATTGATTTAACAATTTGTTATAAACAAATTCTGACCAACATTATATATTTTTTCTAAATGTAATTGAAACTACAAAAACAGCCATATGTAACAAAAAAATTTTCATCCTTTATAACACTTTCCAATATTACACGATACCGAAGGTTGTTACACATGGCTGTTTCTGTAATTTCAATTACATTTAGAAAAAAAATATAATGTTAGTCAGAATTTGTTCATAACAAATTGTTAAATCAATAAACAATGAAATTATTAATATTTTTGTTTGTTTGTTACCCAATTGAGAAACAATTATGATTTTCAAAGATTAAATAATTTCTTAACTAATTATTTAAACAATGGAAATAAAATTAAAAAAACAATTATAAACATTAAAAAAATGTTTTCAAGTTGTTATTTCTTTTAAAATCGTTATTTTGTCATTACAACAAAATGGTAAAAAACATTTTTGTTTATTTGTTTATAAATAATTCATTAACAAATAACGTGAAGAAAGTTTACCCCAATTCTTAATGCCATTGTTAGAGGCAAAAATGGCAATAACATATGATTTGTTTAAAAAAAAATTAAAGTAATTTTTTGAATATTCATTAATTTTTTACTTTAAACAATTATATATATATATATATATATATATATACCATTCTCATATATAGGGTGTGATATAACCTCTTGCACACCCGTGAATGACCAGTGAATAATGCCATTTCATAACGAATTAGGGTGGTTAAAAATCTGAAGAAAAAAAACATTGAAAACATGTTTTGTTCTTTGTAAAATTCCACAAAATTCTGGGTAGTGCCACTCGCCTAATTTCAAATGACCTGCTGGGAATGGCCATTACCGAATGCAATGAACATTCAACTCGACATTTGAATAATGTAGAAAGTTGGTAAATGTACATATTCAATTTCAAAGTGAAGAAAACAACTAACCTTGTTATATCCAAACTGGTGATAAAGTCAGAACTAGTTGACTTCATACTCTGCTTTGAGAGAGTTATCATAATTATCATTCACTTGTAAGAAACAAACAACTCATATATATATATCCATATATCCATATATATATATATATATATATATATATATATATATATATATATATATATCCATATATCCATATATATATATATAAGAAAAGCTCCAAGAAGCAAAAAAATTATAAGTCAATTATTTAAACCTTCATTTCGCCTTTTGTGAAAACGGAGGACGGAAAAAAACTTGTTAGATAACAATTGTATAACTTTTTGAAAAATCAACATAAGAATGTATTTCCAACAGAACTTTATTCTTTCAGGTGTTTAGATGTCAGCATAATTTTTTCGAATGTTTAAATTGATATTTAATACTATAAAAAATTTATTTCATGTAGTATACTGTTTTCAGCGACGGTGCGCCCACCACGTAACTGCCGGAGCTCAATTTTTTGCGTGAAATTGAAATTATAAATAACAGAGATAGAGTTCCGGGAGTCAGGACTTTTTTATTGGAAATTTCCTCCTCTTTAAGAATCTGTTTTTTAAATTCATTAATTATCAATTTTGAATTATTAGCAAAAAACTAAATTCCTTTTTTTTCCTCTTCATTTGTTAATAACAATTGCAATTTTTTATGTGCTGTAAAATCATCGAAATAAATTCTTCTACTCGTCATTTCGAATCCAATGAACTATCGCTCATATTTTTAGGAGCTTTATCAATAATTAACACCCTGTCGATCTTGTTGATCAAACTGTTAAGGGACTTCTTTTTGAATTATCAGAAGGTTAATTTCACCATCCGAAAAATTGAAAACAATAAGTTTGGAGAGATGGAGAAACAAGAAGTCAAATACTTGAAAGTGCCGAATCCTGAATTGTATACAGGCTCCTGTTTCCGCAGTTCTGCTGCACTAATTCTGGTTGATGCAAGAGGAGACATAACCTTTTTGAAAAGGCAAGTAGTTAATAGGATCCCAAATGCCATAGAGAACACTTAAAATTTCCAATCTGCTTCAATTTGTAAAACATTGGAAACCCAGGATGATTTGACATCTGAAAAAAATGGCAAATATTACTCTTAATCACTGTAATAATATAACGTCTAAAATTGTAAATAATAATAAATGAAAATATGGTGAATGTCGTCACGTGATTTGGAATATGCATTTTCAACTTGAAATTATACCGAGTAATTCAGAAACCTTCATTTCATATCAAACTAAAGTGGGAGAGATTAAACTTTCTTCTCTTTCCAATTTTCTTCTCAATTGGAATAATCTATATGCTTCAAATTATCATTTGACTGCTTTGTGATTTTCATCATGAATATGAATATTTGCCTAAGTGTTTGATTGAATTATTTGTGGGCCACCTGGAATGTTTCCATTTTAACTTCACGATTTGAAAGGAAGAGTAATGTAGGAGCAATATCGTATTCGTAGAATAAATATAGTGTACAACGAGCATTGGACAATTCTCACGCATATGAATTGCGACACTCGTGAGAAATGAGTATCATTCTATGCTCTTACAACATACTATTCTCCAGATGTCCGAAAGTTCTACCATACTCGATTCTTGAAAACCTTTTGACATGGAAAATAATGTAATTTCTTTGGCAACTTTGACGCTGGAAATGCATTCGTATATAACTTTTCTGTTTAAAAATATAATTTTCTTCTTGTTGCCATAGATATGACTTAATTAAGGTAGTTGTCGTGAAATCCACTTCCAATCAGATTTCGTTTATATTCATACCACTTTTAGTTAACATTATTACCTGTATCATATTGAATTCTTTGAATGTTTACCACACCGAAAGCGAGATATGAGGCTTCAAACTTGCAACGTTTAACACGTAAACCCTCTAGTGAGCTACCGCGGACACCACATTTTAAGGCATAACTAAAAACCCTCCATTCAGATCTTTTTGAAAAACTAGTATATTATTAAAAGGAAAGTAACAAATTTTATGAAAAAAAATAAACATGCGTAGACATACAGTTATTTAGTTATTGCCATAAGAAGTTTCAAATAAGCGAGAACGCGAGGGTCTTGCTGTTTTTTCTATTGAACGTTTTTGGAATGCACATATTTATGGATAAAAATTGTGAATAATTGCGTTAAATACTGATGCATTTTAAAAATATACAATAGACTAATAAAAATAAAATGTAGTTTTAGCGAGTAACGGCAAAAAATAGTGCATAAACTTCAGTTTTTTATACATTTGTAGAACACATGTTCCTATAACATAATTCGAATATTTTTAAACTTTAATAAAAATTATTCAGATTTCTAACAGGCTAATAAAATATAACGTCAATATAAACAACAATGAATGTAATATTATTTATTTTTCTAACTATTATACTTAATAATCATTTGATTGACTAAACATTTATTTTTAAATCATTAATGATTTTAGTTAATGCTTTCCTATTTTTAGTAACTGTAGGTTTTCCATTCTCCAATTTCTCAGTTAGGTGATTAATCACAGCTTCTTCTCCTTCATCGTGATACATATTTGTTTCAGAAAAGCAATCATATGTTATATTTTGTTGCGAATTTTTTTCAATAAATCCCGTGATATAACATTTTTTAAGGCACTTAAATTAGGTGAATTACAAGATATTTTTTTGTTCTCAGGTCGCTCTGAAATACATTCTTTATATTATTTCATGTTTGTTGATAATTCTGACTCTTTACCAATGAAACGAACTAATTTTTGCAAAATTTGTACATCATACATTGCTTCGTGGAAATTATCTGATGTTTCGTTTAGTATTGAATCTTTGGCTAATTTTGATAGCTGGAACATTCCTGGCCCTTTTCGATCTGGGAACTTCTTTCTAAAAATAATTAAGCTATCCACAAATCATGCTATTATGGTAAAATCTATTGAATTATTATTAATGATTGCTCTTAGTAATCTAGGCACATCACATCTCGCATTATGCGCAACAAGTAAATTTAGAGTGGATAAATTTAAAAATTCTTTGAATGCTACCAAACAATCTACTGAATTCAGTGAATCTACTGGTACATCATTCAAATATGTACTCAATATTAAATTTTATCATCTATAAATTTAATCTAAAAGATGTTTCTAAATCAAAATGAACTATGGAATAATCTATTGATATTGATTCGATGTTTTTTAATAATAGTGATGATACTCTTGATTCGTTAATTCTAGCGATTGGTTGATATGTTACCCCTTCTGACTTTTCCTTCGATTTTCTTAAAATTTTCTTTTTTTGGTCAATTCAACTCTGCGCAACTTTTCTGCTCTTGATGTTAGCATTAGTCTTCTTTTTTCTTATCAGAATAGTATCTTTGAGCTTTGTATGACTACCTGGTTCCAAATTCTATTTTTTTCTCATATTCAATAACGATACCTCGCCAATGTTTTTAGGGCAAACTGCACTGTATCTTGAACAACTAAATGCGAGCGATCGTTGGATTGCGACGTTGCCAACAGTCCAGTTATGGCTTATTTGCTGTGTCACGCATGCTAGTTGCGTTACTGAGTGTACAGTTCACTTAAAAAAGATTCCTCTAATTCAGCGTTTCTCACATTAAACGCTAACAAATGTGGCACCGCTTTCAATTTCAACTTGTCTTAGCTATTATTACACTAACCGAATGGGAATTTTATTGTCTCATTGCGCCTGATGTTGCCATTAACCTTTCCAGGAAAACTTGACTGTGATACACATGTAGTGCTATCGATAAAATTAGGTCAGCGATAAGTGAATGCGATTTATTTTTATCAGAATATGGATTGCTGCAATTAAGTTGGTAAAAACTCTGTAGTGATAATTTTAGTCCTCGGAAATACAATGAAAAACTCAACAAAGTTGTAATGTTGTATGTGTTTAATAATGTTTTATTTTTCACAGAAACGTGGTGTACAACTTGACCTTTGCCGACCTCAGTGAACAACGCAGGCTGGTTTGGTATTCCAATGAACCAGACGCCAAAATGTGTGTGATGAAAGGAAAAGATGAGGTGAGTCTTGTTTTTATTCAAGCTTCGAAAATTATTTACTCCTTTATCAAAATATATTCCATGGAATGCAGTAATTGACAATCTATGAATAACCACCTTCAAAGATATAATTTTTGTTTTATCAGAGATCATGAGTGTAACTGTATTGGCTAGAAATTTTCAAAACTAAGGATCCCTTCCTAACTTCTGTGCGGGTGCGTTTATTTCGGTTGGGCTGTGTAGGCTGGACCTATATCAAACCTGAACGCTATCTTCTCCACTTTGGGAAGTAATTACAGTGAAAAAGCATCTGGCAATACTGTTATAAATTAGAAACATAATTCCTCCTAGGCGTTACGTCATCTTCCCATTCTTCTGATACTGATTCTGTGCATGATTTTTCTTTTTTCTTTAAGTTTGGCAGATGTCGTCACGTGATTTAGTATTCAGCAGTGTGTAATATTCCGATATATTTGTTGAGCAACTTCTCATATTTCGCACATACATTTCCACAATATTTGACATCGTGAGTCGAGTTTCATGAATAGTAAAACGCCGTTCTTGTAAACTATTCAGGCTATGTTCCGCACCATTTTAAGCCAATCGAATAATTTTCCAAAGTGCATTTTTCAAAAAAAATATGTGATTCAAAATCACTTATATAAAGTTGCAAAATAAAAAATAAAAACAGAAAATTAAAGTACGTACCGACGTAATCACTTCGCTAATTAACTCCTTGATTGAGTTCATAGCGTACTGTTTTCTTATTGGCCACTAAATGTAAAATAACGACAATTTCTCAACCAACAGCCAATCAGAAAAAAATTCGTCGTAGTGTGAGCAAGCTGTCATGTGTCCCATCTGTAATTTTTTGTTATGTGATTTTTTTAAACAAACACGTTGAAATCTCCGTGATGTTTCTGAGTATTAAATGTGTCGAGGTGTTTGAAGAAGCAACAAAGCCAGAAGGCACCTCCTGCAATGGCTAGAATTGAGGAAGGTCCATAGCAAAAAGAGTTGGGGATGCATATAGTAGAGTATGAATGGCAGGAATGATTTCATTCATACGGCAGTTGAATGGTGAAAGCCTTATAACTTCAAAATCGTTCAGGAAAAGTTGAATATCATTGGTGGCTACAATATACACAAAATTATGTGATTTATTCATACATGTTTGGCAGTAGGAAATTCTCACACTGTACGACAAACTGAATAACATGGAAGAACTTGAATAGAGAATAGAAAACGGCCGTGAAATTGTTCGTGAACATATTTAATTCAAAACCAGTATTGTTAGGCAGAGAAAGACTGCACGCATGAAACGGACAGCTAAAACTGATAATCCTTGTAAATATACCAAAACCGCAATTGAACCGATTTCATCGATGAGTTTTGTATCTTCGTTATTTGGCAAATTTCATAAAGCTCATTTTTTGTCAAATTCACGAGAAGGATAACGCATAACCTTATCCGGGTCGTAAGAAAACACTGATAATTGCCTGAAGATAGCGCTGAAAAATGATATTCGTTCGTCTACTGGAAGTATTTAAGAGGGGGCGTTTTGACTACGGACTCTTGAGAAAATACGATCGAGTGGTTCTCAATTCAGCCAAAATCGAACTCGTTAATATGGATTGAAAGATAAACAACGGCATTGAGCCACCGAGCAGTCCGGTCATTGACATTAACACTATGAGGTTGAACTAGTAATCCAACGTAACCAAACAATCAGAAAGTTTTGCTTGATAATACATTTATTTATTCTGGCTTATTGAGGACTGCTCACTCCTACTTACCTATAATGGGTGTATGGTGGGTCGAATATCCTTCAGAAACCAACTACTTTCCAGGCTAACTTTGACGATAATTGATTATATCTGATTAGTAGTGAACTTTTCTCATTTTCGAGGTATTTTTTTCTTCGTGAACTAACTCACTATCACTTGTTACAGTTTTCTGTGTCAATTTTCATTGAATTTCATCGCATTTTCCCTCGCGCATATTGCCTTTGTATCAGTTGATAGATAAAACACCTATATCTCATTCATCTATGATTTTTTTAAATGAACAACGACTCCCACATTGCAATGTGCATGTACTTCATAGTTCAACCACGTTGTTCTTGTTGCAAATTGCATTTCCTTGCATTTTTGAACTTTCGTTGGTTTGTTTTCTGGATCGAAAGCAGCGAGAACTCATTCACAACTACAACTTTATATACCCTAACTAAACTTATATATCGTTTAGATGTCTCGCTAAATTTATTATCACTACCGACTTTTCAGTTGTTGTTTTCACAATGGCTTTGTGGAAATGTTATTCGTGCTAGGAACGTGTAATGGCTTGCGCAAGAAGTGTATCATTCAATTGGAGAAGATGTTAACAAAATTGTGGATATTGTGTCGAAAAGATTAGTTGTCGACGATTGTTCGTACGTTACCAATTTAGAAATAATTTAATACATTTTGAAATATTTTTTTGTTTTAAGTTTACGAAAAATATTCAAAGATGTCTAGCTTACCATAACGTACAAATTTGTCTGTCTCATTCTGATATATATTGTTATACAAGAGGGCTATAAGCCTTCCCTGGGACTGCAGTATATATTGTTGGTTTTCTTCCTCTCACCTCGTATATACTAAGTGGTCTTATAACCTTACCCAAGTTTGTGGAAATGATATTGAAAAATTGCAACGAAATCAGTTAAATAACATCGGTGGTATGTGTATTTTATTACAAGCTTTTATTCAGTTTCACTTGTCCCGGTATCTTGTCTGTCTGTAATAAAATCTTACAAGTTAAATTTGACCCACTTCCAGTTGCCCGATCAACGTGAAATATGTGGAGGTTTTAGGGGTCAAAGATTATGCATTTTTAGACAAAATCCATTGTATCAAAATAACGGCTCCAAGATGACGGACGATCTCTGTAATTATGGTCCGATTCTATTCAAAATTGTTATGTGGAGGTTTTGGGGGTCAAAGATTATGAATTTTCAGACAAAATTCATGAAATTAAAATGAAGGCTCCAAGATGGCGCACGATCTCTGTAATTATGGTCCGATTCTATTCAAAATTGGTATGTGGAGGTATTCAGGGACGGAGAATATGATTCTTCTGTCACAATTCATAAAATCAAAATGGCGGTTTCAAGATGGCGGACGATCTCTCTGATTATGGTTTGATTCTATTTAAAATTGGTATGTGGAGGTTTTCGAAAACGGAGATTATGAATTTATTGTCAAAATTAATAAATTCAAGATGACGGCTCCAAAATGGTGGAAAAGCTTGTGATAATGGACCGTTTTTATTCAAAATTGGTATGTCGGAGTTTTTGGAAGATTATGAACTTAGTTAAAAATTATTGATTTTTTGTCCGAATTCATAAATTGAAGAAGGCAGCTCCAGGATAGCGGACAAATCAATCTTTATATGGTCTCCTCATTGAAGAACTAGATAGCTCAGAAATTACAGAAAAAAAGGCCGCAGAGATTAAGGCGTGCTTACTGAAAAGCACAAAATAAATTAACTAATAAAAAAAACGTTTATTCAAATGCGCTAAAAAGTAAAAATAATTGCTTTGGATGAGCGACGTGCGTCTTTGAGCTTTAGATTCAAAAGTTCGTCGCTTTTGTATTCGAACTGAAAACTCAATAAAAAAAATCATTTAAGGTAGATTTCAATTAATACTACCATTGATCCCGTCATCAAAATACCATCACCTGTTATATGAACCTGTTACATATTATACTTGTGTTGTTGGTTTCTTGTGATTGAGGTTCAGTTAGCAATAAATCACGGTTTTGGTGCGATTTATCTTGAATTTGTTTTCGATGTTTCGACATGAGGCTCCTCGTCTTCTCCATACGGAATATATCATGGTTTGCTAGTCGAGCTATGAAGTGTATGGAATTTTAGTATTTGATATGTAATAACAATTGATTAACTCTACACGATCGTTAGTGTGGCGGTCCCTGGAACCTTACATAACTGACGGATTATTTACTATTTCGGCTAGCTAGAAAAAAAATCACTGCGTTTCCTACTACTAACTTTATCCTGCACGACCGTTAGTGCGGCTGGTCCCAGGAACGTCACCCAACTGCTCGGGCGCCAAATTTGTAAGGGTTTTTTCTCTTTTTAACCTGGTATTGGCGCGTTCAAAAAAACATCGGAATTGCCTCGGGCGCCACCTTCTGTTTACAACGGGGCCAGAAGGGCAGAATTTATTTGCCCTTGACTGGGCTTCAAACCTTGGCATTGGCCGCATTCTACTCAAAGCTCTAACTTCAATAAGAGAAAAAGCAATACTAAATGAATCCAGTAAACTTCATTGAAATCAATAAAATGGGAATATAACGAACTAGTAAAACTGGGAATTTATTCCTAACTGAACCTTATATTTTATTCCTAACTGAACCTCAACCCCAAGAAGCCAACAAAACAAGTATTAGATATATATATTTCTTTCCAATTTTGAAACTTCTTCAGGGTCAGTAATCTGAGTGGTTGGTTGATGAACATTGAATTAAAAAAAAAACGTCAATATGTAAACATTTGTCGGAATGGTGTTATAGCTTTGACTGAAGATCCCCGTTATTCCCCACTGTTCATATATATATATATATATATATATATATATATATATATATATATATATATATATATATATATATATATATATATATATATATATATATATATATATATATATATATATATATATATATATATATATATATATATATATAATATATATATATATATATATATATATATATATATATATATAAATATATGGCATATAAGGAAATTTTTCAATAAAATAGAGGCCAGATTTTTCAAGGAACGGAAGAAATTGGGCACAAACATATTTTCTATGAATTCCTCGAATAAATCGGCCCAGTACAAACGGAAAGTATCTATCAAAGTTCATGCCACTTCTTGTTATCTATGGTTGATCGAATTCGAAACTGTAATTCATCAAATTGACGGAAACCACGAAGAAAATACACTTCTAAAACTTCGGTCTTTTTTATTCGAATATGAAATGTCATTTAAAGTCGAATATAGAAGCGAATATCTCGCCGCTTTATCTTCTGGGAAAGTAAACTTTGTTGAAAACTCATTTCATAGTAATTTCCCAATATTCCAAAACTATATTTTCTTGAATGTTCGACCTAACTCGAATTTGCATATAAACTGAAGCGATTACAGTTACGATCAGGGGCGGGTTAAGATTGGATCGAATATTGATCTAATCTTAATTATGAAATTTCCAAACTTACTGTGAAAGTGGATTAATATTTCAGTTGTTCTGAAATAACTAGTACCAAATAATTCGAATCATAATAATCATCACGAGGATTATCAAAATGTTTTACGGGAAAAATATAATTTTTTTTTTCAACTCCACCAACAAAATATCTAAATATGTTGATATGTAATAGAAAAATATTATATGTATTATATATTATAAATTCTACTTGCCATGCAGAATTCTCAAATCGTTCAAGAGAGCCATCAGAATTTTAGTAATTGCTGAGAATGAGAAAGAGTTCACATATGAAACAAATTCCAATTTTCATACCTACAACACGAGGTCACCTAATCACTTCCGAAATGATCTCCTCAGACTAATTGAATTACGGAAGAAATCTCTCAATCAGAGTTGATGTGATATTCTCCTATCAAAATTCCGGAAAATAAATTCCAGCTATTAAAGTTGTTAGTGATTTCATCCTAAGGAGGAATATGAATGCTTCTTCAGTCGGTATTTACGTAGAACACCTGACTTTCTGTGATACTTCACAAATATTGTTATTTCATTTCTCCTTTTTCTGTGAGGTACATTTACACCCCTGCGATTTTTAGTAGCCTAACCAGACGAAAACAATAAGTAATTTGGTCAAATAAACTGGTATTTAAAACAATTTTCAAATACAAATAAAAAATCATTCTATTAAAAAATTTAACCATTGTTGAGAACGAGAATTCAACCATTTTCGGGAACGGAAACAAATATAAACGTTATATTTTGGGATAGGAGAAATATGATTCAACTAAATTTGAGAATATTTTCCCTATGCAAATTTAGCAATGCCTAGCAATAGCACGACACATCTGCGAAGATAAAAATCCAGAGCGCTTAAGTGCGAGCGATTTTATATGCAGATAAGGAATGCTTTTGCTCTAAGGCAACAATGCTTCAGTATATTATACAGCCAAACTTTAGCCATCAGAATATTAGATTGAGTTATATTCGTCAAGACAATTGCTCGAAAAATAGCAATTATATATTTCATTAAATTATTTGAAAACACAATTATTGAAAGTGCATTGTTTATAATTAGGTCTATGCCTTGAATTGGTAATCGTTTCTGAAGTCGATGCCGTTATCGTAGCTACAGCTGTTATTCTTCCAATTATATTAGAATGATGTCAATGCTCAGAAAACACAAATTGACGCTTTCACGAAAAAACTTTGCGCTGCAAGGCCTGGAACCACCAGTGCTGGAGGGCACATAAATTCCATTGGCCAAAGAAGCAAAGTACCTAGGGGTAGTTTTTCATCAAAGACTCACATGGAAAGCCCATATAACAAAAATCGCCAAAAAAGCATCCATAGCACTAGGCAGGTGCAGGAGGATGTGTGGACTCAATCTCAAGATGACCATATGGCTATACACAAGGATAATCAGGCTCATGATATCATATGGGTCAGTGGCGTGGTGGCCAAATACTTTTCAGTCAGGAAGCATAAGGCTATTAACAGACTCACAAAGACAAGGCCAGTGCCAGAGGGGCCATGAAAACCACGCGATGGAGGTCATTCTGAACCTACCACCATTACATATTTACATACCGGGGCAGGCAAGAGCTGTCACCTACAGACTCATGCAAGGGCCATCACCCATCACCAAACTCCATGGGAAATACATCTTCAATAGAAAATACAAAGTCAGAAAGAGAAAATCGGGAGGGAGGAGCACCCATCAGCGCAGCATCAATCTGGTACACAGACGACTCGAAGACCGACGAAGGAGTCGGAGCCAGAATATACGGGCAAAAACCAAGGATAATGATCCCAGTGAGCCTGTCAAAAGACACTACAGTATTTCAAGCAAAAGTATAAGCAATACACCACTGCATCGAATAAATAAACAATCAGGATAGAACCGGCCATTTCATTGTGATATTATCCGACAGCCAGGCAACACTTGAAGCATTGTATGCCACACAAATCAACCTCCAAACTTGAGTGGGACTGTGCCTGTGCCCTGAATAAACTAGCAAACCGTGAGAAAGTGACCCTCGCATGGGTTCCAGGACACAAAGGTCACCAAGGGAACGAAAAAGCCGACGAACTGGCCAGACAAGGCTCGTCAATGGCATTCTACGGCCCGAAACCCTTCTGCGGCATAGCAAAAGCAACGGTTAGGAAAACAGTCAGCAAGTGGGTGGAAAAACAGGTCCAAAGCTGGTGGGAACAATCCCCAGATCAGAGGCAGGCAAAAAGGTTTCTCAGAAAACCATCACCTTCGTTCACGGCAGACCTACTGAGCAAGGGCAGAAGGTCCGTAAAGGCACTAGAAGCTATGCTTACAGGACACTGTAAACCCAATAAGCACATGAAAAACATGGGTCTGGCAGAAAAAACCACTTGCAGGTTTTGCCAGACAGAAGAAGAAACCGCTGCCATAAACTATGCGAACGCGAAGGTATAGCAAGGACAAAGTTTTCACAGAAGGGAACAGAATTCCCATAGTCAGAAAGCTTTGTTAATGAGCCACTGTCAGGTATCCTAAACATACTAAAAAGGACGAAGCTCGAGCAAGTCATCTAAATATCAAGGAAATCACAATAGGCAATAGTGGAAATTGGCCGTACACATCTACATGATGTTCTTTGTTCAATTGTAGATATAGCTTGAGTGACGATGCGCTACTGTGACCACTAATTTTTATCAGCTCTTGTTCTTGGACACCTACCTCGGCCATGTGGGAAATTATTGTTGAGCGACTGGAATGATATTCTTATTTTCAGTATCCAACCCACATTTTTCAGCTGGCAATCTATTCCATTTTCCAAAAGTATTCCTTCCTATTGGAGAATTCGTATACCATGATGACTCAGATTTATTATAGTAAGGATTGGGAGTGAGAAAAATCGGAGAGTAGTTGTTATCCTTGCGTTTTCATTCCTTTCCTCAATGAGTTTGTGGTAAAGTTCAACCAAGCATCTGTGGTGATTTTCTGAGTTTTAGATCAGCCATTTTGTTTCGGCACAGTTTCGTGAATATGGGGTTATATTGAATACGTCCTAACTGAATTCCATCATTGTTCAGTTCTACTTGAAAATTATAGACACAACAGTTGTCTCCTTCATTTCCCATGCTAACTTCAACGATGGAATGTGAAAAAGTTTCATCTAGAGAACCTTCTGGGGCATTATCATGACAATCATCAATCATTATATTGTATTCTGTGATATTTGAAGCAGCTGCACTAACTTAGTTGAATCAGCTAAACCAGTTAACCCAGTTAATACAAGAAAATCTCTATGACGTTATTTCACCTCGTTCTGGGATTCAAAGACATATTAACTACAGCGGGATACTCCAAGTACCGAAATAGCAAGAATCTTGAAAGACTGGGCTGTGAATATACGCATATGTGATGGTGAAGATTATAAAGATTATTTTGTCAAGGCAATTTGGAACATAACCGCTAGGTTGGTGCAAGAAATTAATTTTGGAGAATTCAATCGAGGAATGAATTCTTTTTTCTGATATTGAGTTTGAAACTGCTAGAAATGCGAAGAATCTTCTAGAGAAACGAAAAATCAGTGCAGCTGCTTTAGATATTACAGAATACAATATAATGATTAACGTTGTAGTTTTCACGAGCAGTCGGACAAATGAAAAGCACTACTCTATGATTACAGTTTTAATGTCATCGTTTCAGCGAGGGATCTCGCCTTCTTCAGAGCTACAACAAATATAAATTTTATTTTTATTGTATAAATACAGAAATCACTGAGAAAAGAGGAAAGGTACATAAAGAAATGGTAGTACAACATGAGATAACCGACTACAATGAAATAGAACAAGGAACGGAGGGTTTGTTTTCCCACATCACATCCGAGAAAACATATTTAGGAACACTTTACTAACATACTATACACTGTTGAGTCTACTAACCCCAGAAGAAGTATGATTTATGTTGTCAGGAAAATGTAAGGGAGATTTTTCCATAGAAATCACCAAAATTGTTTAAAGAGTAAATTGAAATACAGGTTGTGTCTTTGTTCGAAACGATAAGATCATGGTCATCATCATCGTCTGTACAATAGAAACGTGTGTATTGGACACATTACCTAAAGCTAGATTTATGCTTTGCCAGAATATTTCTAAAGACTCCAGTTAGATTATTACAGTCTGTTTTTAAATTGACAATTGTTTTGTTATTGATACGTGCAATTTCTAGAAACAGTCATTTTTTTAATGAGTTCTCTCTATCTATGATGGTTGTAGAATTAAAATCAAAATTGTGATTGGATATGAAATTATATGAAATGATGGTTGTTGTTTTATTCTACATTTTAAGTATTGCTTAGTTTGTCCAATGTATGTTAGTTCGCCATCTATATCTCGGAATACATTGGACAAACTAAGCAAGCTTAAAATGTAGAATAAAATAACACCAATACCATTGCGAGGAAAGAAACAAAAATAAAAATAATAAAACAGCCCTTAGCAACAATCATTTCATATCCAATCACAATTTTTATTTCAATTCTACAATCATCATAGATAGAGAGAACTCATTTAAGAAACCTCTGTTTCTAGTAATGACACATATCAATAACAACAACAATTACGTCAATTTAAAAGCAGACGGTAATAATCTAAATGGAATTTATAGAAATATTCTGAATAATAATGGAAGTCAGTCAGGACGTATTCAATATAACCCCCTGTTTACATAACCTTGCCAAGGTGATGATAAAAACTATGCCGAAACAAAATGGCTGATCCAAAACTTAGAAAATCAGCACAGAGGCCGGTTTAAACTTTACCACAAACTTATAGACACACGGAATGAAAACTACTGACCAATTTTTTCTCACTCCCAATCCTTACTATAATTAATCTGGGTCATCATGGTATAAGAATTTTCCGATAGGAAGGAATACTTTTGGAAAATGGAATGGAACAGAAAAATGTGAGTTGGATACTGAAAATAAGAAATCACCAATCATTCCAGTCGCTCAATAATAATTTCCGACATGGTAGGAGTAGGAGTCCAAGAATCAAAATCAGTGGTCACAGTTGTGCATTTACAATTGAACGAAGAACATCATTATCTACAGTGTGTCTCACTTCTCATGGAAAAACCCCCGTATCGTCCATAATTATTGGAGTAGAATTCTGTAATTTGTACGTTGGGTAGATATACGGGAAGTGAGTCATTTTATCATGGGGTTGGCCTGTGTCACATACACTGCGCGCCAGGAGCGATGGATATACCAATTTTTTCGAAAAATATTATTAAGGGGCAAGATAGGCTCAAAATGACGGGGGTGTTTCCATGGGAAGTGAGACAAATTCGGATTTTTCAGAACTGAAAATTGTTTAGCGAAAATATGGATTGGTACTAAGTTGATGTCCTGATCATGACTCCGTAAGAATTTTGAGTATATCTTGCCCCCTTATATTATTTTTTGCAAAAATCACTACATTTTTCGCCCCTGGCGCGCAGTGTATGTCACTCAGATTAACTCCAGAAGAGATTCAGACTAATTCTCGGTATATCTAACGATCGTGGCAATTACAGAACTCTACTACAATGATTACGGAAGTTACGGGGGCGTTTCCATGGGAACTGAGACAAATTCGGATTTTTCAGAACTGAAATTTTTTCAACGAAAATATGGATTGGTACCAAAGTTGACGTCCCGATCACGAATCCGTAAGGATTTTGAGCCTATCTTGCCCCCTAGTATTATTTTTCGCAAAAATCGGTATATCCATCGCTTCTGGCGCGCAGTCACTCAGGTCAACTCCATGAGATGATTTGGACTCAACCTCAGTATATCTGCCGATCGCAAAAATGACAGAATTCTACTACAATAATAACGGAAGATACGGGGGTGTTTCCATGAGAAGTGAGACACACTGTATAATACAATTGTAGAAATAATAGCTATAGCCACTATAACGGCATATAATATTTCTGAAACGATTACCGATTCAATGCATGGACTCAATTATACACACTGAACTTTCAAACATTGTGTTTCAAATAATTTTATGATATAAAAAAAATCACACTACCACCACCAGGATTTCCTCGACATATTTATTGTTTCCGGCCAATTATTTTAGAACACTAGTTTATTTTATTTTTATATTCCAAATGTTTGATTACACACTGAAGCAGAGATTTTGAATATAATAACATTATTTTTGTCGAGGGATTGAATTAAACCGACGAAAAAATCAACTGAAAAGCAAAAAATAAAATAAACCTTCTTAGTCTTAATGATAATTGAGCTCCTAATCTAGTGTGAGTAACTAATTTTGAATCGGCGCCAAACAAACAATTATCGAAGATCATATTACTTTGAAGAAGTAATTAAAACGCCGCCATGCATCTCGCTTCCATCATTTCACGCTTTACCGAATTGAATTGCTAGTTTGTTTGGCGCCGACTCAAAGTTAGTTACTCACATTAGTTTAGGAGCTCAATTATCATTAAGACTAAGAAGGTTCATTTTATTTTTCGCTTTTCAGTTGATTTTTTCGTCGGTTGAATTTTTTGTTGAAAAGTTATTATTTTTCAATTTTTTGTGGCTGAAATCTACTAATTACTACCTATTCAATTTTTGATTACTTCCAAAATACTTACTTACCCACCTTACTTAAACTATTAATAGTTAAATAATATGATTATCTACTTTAATTATTTATTGTTATAAAATATAAATTATTTTTAGAGTTCTAGTTAGTTTATTCCAGCACTTTATATATAATTCCATCCTTTCATAGAATGTAATTATTGTGACGGATGTAGGAGAACAAAAATAGTGACAATAGCAATCTGTCAATGTCAACTACATATGTGTGCCAATGTTCACAAGTGAAAAATCAACCATCCGCTATTTTTCTACGCATAGGGGTGGATTAATATTCCAAATTGAAATATGATCAACATAGGTATACCCTATTAATAAAGAAAAATCATCCAAATCGGAAAACCCATTACAAAGTTATGCCTGATAGAATCGGTTAACGGACCAAAATTCAGAGGGTGAACGATCAATATCCTCCATTCGGCTACCCTTAGGGATGGATTTTTTTGTTCAAATTCAAATGGGATCAACTTCGAAGTACACCCTATCCAAAGAAAAAAGAATAATCAAAATCAAACTACTCAGTAAAAAGTTAAATCAAACTAATCTGTAAAAAGTTATGCGTGGTCATACATAAAAAAAATATACGCCTCGACTAGAGAACCTCCTCTTTTTTGATTTCGTCGGTTAAAAATGTTAAAACAGCCCTCGCAATTGTCTGCTGTTCTCACGAGCTATTAAACCTTGGACTTGGACTACGCCTATGCTTATCGGATCGATACCGCAAGAATCCATTCCGGCCGTAATGTCTTACTCGCTTATTTATCTGTCGTAAAACATAAGTTTTAGGTGAAAGCGCGGTGAAGAGATAGTTGAGCATAACCTAATGATCGCTAATTATCTCGAAACCGTCGAGAGAGCGTCGGGATGACGGCAACGCGCGATGTCGCGAAATTAGTTTCGTTCCAATCCGAAGTACTTTACATCAAAATTGCGGATTAAGCGAGTATATGACACGTCAGTTTCGACAAAAATACTAGGCGTGTCGCAGAGAAGCCGAAGGAGACGGCGACTGAGGGGGGGAGAGGAAAAGTGGTTTCGAAAACTTCCAGGGTACTTATCTGGATTTTTTTATTTATTTCTTTTTCGTACTAGATAAGTTTCAGTTATCTTGTTTATTTTCGAAAAAATCCTTGAATCCATCGCCCCTGGTGTGCAGTAAATATCACTCTCGTTGATACCAGAAAATATTTGAACTCACCTCCAGAATATCTGGAGAACAGGGGTAAGTCAAACGCACTCGTCGATCTACTGAATCCAGATAGATAGATCCTTTATTTTCATAGACAATACATTACAGTATAGAAATTGTCAAACAACAAAACGAAAACCCTAAAAACTAGCATCTTTGGAAAATCCCTTGAAGGTACATCTGACAATAAAAGTACATGAATATATTGATCATAGTTAATAAATTTACAGACATATTGTTCAAGTCATGAAGTCCGTTAAAACATTTATAAAGTAGGTAATTTTCAAGATTTCTCTTAAAAAGTTCCCCAGACTGACTAGATTTTAAATCTTCAGGCAAGAGATTGAGGATTTTTCGTCCCAAATATTTTGGTGGATTCAGTGTCACATTATATATACAGAATGGTATATAAAGGTTTTCATACTGTCGAGTTGATTTCTCACGTATACAACCATTGGTGAGGAATGATGTTCTATTTTCAAATATATACACAGACATTTCCAAAATAAATAGACATACCAAAGGCAAAATCTTGTATTCTCCAAATGAAGGTTCACAGGAGCTGAGTTGGAAGATACCAGCAATAATTCTCACAAGTTTTTTCTGTGCTGTAAATACGTCAGCAGCTAAGGACGAATTCCCCCAAAATAGGAGACCACATCTCAAGCGAGACTCTACTTGAGCGTGGTATAGTATAACTAGTTGTTTTGAGGTTGAGACTGATTTCAGATTTCTAAACAAGAAACATAGTGAATTCAATGTACGTAGAAGAGACTCACAATGAGATTTCCAGTTTGAGGTGTCATCCAACATCGCTCCCAAAAACCTAACCGAATCGGACTGAACCAAGGATTCATTACTGTTACGTATACTAATATCTAGTGGTTGCGCATACTTCTGTCTGTTAAGGAATCTCATAATTTGAGTTTTATTTGGATTCTGATATAAATTATTTTTAGAGCACCAATCTATAGTACGATTCATTATCTCTGAACAGTTATTATTCAGGATGTTATAGTTCTTATAACTAGAAACAATAGAAATATCGTCTGCATATAGAATGCATGAATGTTTATCAAATAATGTATCCAGATCATGTATGTATAGCACAAATAAAATGGGGCCAAGCACAGAGCCCTGCGGGACACCCATAGATACTATTCTTTTATTGGAACTGTACTTGTTTTCCTTGGCTCCATCACACTGGGACATAACCACATACTGTTCTCGATTAGTCAAAAATTAAGAGACCCACTCATAAGCTACACCACGAATTCCGTTGGAATAAAGTTCAGAGAGAAGCATATCATGATTGACACAGTCGAATGCCCTACTTAAATCACAGAAGATTCCAGCAGGGCACTCACCTGCCTCAATAAAGTTTACTATTTCATCCATAAATGCACAAGTAGCACTGCTAGTTGACCTGCCTGGATAGAATCCTTGCTGACTTTCAGTTATTAAGTTTCTTCTCATTAGAAAATCCATGAGTCTCACAGAAAATGAGAGTTCAAACACCTTTGAGAAGCAAGATGGAATGGTAATTGGTCGAAAATCATTAAAATTTCTAGAATTGGACTTTTTCTGAACAGGCACAACTTGCTTGTTTTGAGGCTTGAAGGAAAACGGCCTGTTGTAAACGAAAGATTAACTAAGTATGTGAGTGGTTCAATAATTATTGGTAATACTTTTTTCAATATGAACATTGGTATTTCGTCAGACCCACTGGAGGACTTATTTTTCAATTTGTGATTCAATAAAATCAGAAGTTTTCCACAGACGAAAGGATTTAAGAAAATGGAATCATTTTCAAAAAGATTAACATTATTTAAATCTTTGTCAGAGCTAGTATTTGGTATTGAGCTAATAATTTCATCAAGTTTGTCAATAAAATAGTCATTGAACATATCGACAATTGTCTGAGGATCAACATAATCAGTTCCATTTTCTCTAATTGAAATGTTCGAATTATTCTCACTATTCCTAGTCAGTTTATTCATCACATTCCAGGATGTTTTGCACATATTGTCAGACGTAGGAATCTTATTTTGGTAGTGAGTGCGTTTAACATGTACAAGTTTTTCATGTTTATTTTTTATTTTTTATGCAAGTCTGTCTGGACAGGGTGAGAGGTTTTTAATAAAAATAATTCCTTCAAGTTTTGGCTGGATTTAATTACATCGTCAGTCACCCACTCACTCTTAGAATCCACTTCCTCATGAAATTGTTTTAAAGGGAAAGACGTATCGAAATGAAATCCAAATATCTCACCAAAGTGCTGAAATGCATTATCAAAATTGTTATATTTATAGGTGGAAGACCAGTTTTGTGTCAGCAAACAATTACAAAATAGTTCAGTATTTAATTGGCAAAAATTTATTTTCTGCAATATGCGACATCCACTTACTTGATCAATGGAGCCAAACTCTACAAGGACAGTTCTGTTATTCGGAAAGATCATTATCTATTACAGAAGTTGTAGTATTGCTCATATTAGTAAAAAACTTTTTAACAAAAAATTAAACCGACGAAAAAATCAACTGAAAAGCAAAAAATGAAATAAACCTTCTTAGTCTAAATGATAATTGAGCTCCTAAACTAATGTGAGTAACTGATTTTGAGTCGGCGCCAAACAAACAATTATCGAAGATATTCTTCTTGAAAGAAGTAATCGCTTTACCTAATTCAATTCCTAGTTTGTTTGGCGCCGACTCAAAATCAGTAACTCACATTAGTTTAGGAGCTCAATTATCATTTGAATTAAGGTTTATTTTATTTTTTGCTTTTCAGTTGATTTTTTCGTCGGTTTAATTTTTTGTTAAAAAGTTTTTATTTTTTGTTGCTGAAATCTACTAATTACTACTTACTTAATTTTTGATTACTTCCAAAATACTTACTTACCTAGCTTACTTCAACTATTAACTATTACATAATATGATTTTCTATTTTAACTATTTATTGTTATATAATATAAATTAATTTTGAAAGTTCTGGTTAGTTGATTCCATCATTTTGTATATAATTCCATCCTTCCATAGAATGTATTCATTTTGACGGATGTAGGAGGGTCTGTCAATGTCAACTACATATGTGTGCCAAAGTTCACAAGTGAAAAATCAATCATCCCCTATTTTTCTACCCATAGGGGTGGATCATTTCATTCCAGATTTGAATATCATCAACTATGAGGTATACCCTTTCTAATAAAAAAAGAATCATCCAAATCGGAAAACCTACTACAAAGTTATGCCCGATAGAATCGGTTAACGAACCAAAATTCAGAGGGTGAACGAGAAATATCCTTCATTCTGCTACCCTTAGGGATGGATTATGTTGTTCAAATTGGAATGGGACCAACTTCGAAGTAGACCCTATCCAATGAAGGAAGAATCATCGGAATGTAACCGCTCTGAGAAAAGTTGTGCGTGATCATACTTAAAAAAGAATATACGCGTCGAATAGAGAACCTCCTCCTTTTTGGTTTCGTCGGTTAAAAACATGATCAATTATAGTGCTCGAAGTATCGGTGAACCGCGTAGGCCACCTTTCAACTTCATCCTCTAATTAAACTGAATTTTTAGATCTACTTTCGGATATCGGTTTTGAAACTGTCCCAGACAGAAGTTATGTCTATGAGATTACGTTCATGAGATTTGCGATACATTTCTCGGTCAGGTATTTCAGTTCCATTTGTGGACCGAAGTGACTTCCTTTCAAAATGATACCAGCCTGTTTCTCATAACGCACTCTTCCCTCATATGTAATTCAATTATCCAATTTGAATAGCCCTGTATTTCAAATTCAACTCTTGTCGTCTCCGTATGATCGCAATACTTCGGACCTCATCATATTTGTGCAACCCAGAACAGATCACACTCCTCGTGATGCACACTTTGACACATCGCCGACGTCTTACGACTCAGCACGTCCTTCCTGCTCGATGGCGAATGGTATCCCAACGAGCGGTCCTCGGTACTACGTTCGCAAATTGCCTGCTTATGTGTCTCCTTTCGGACGTTTTATCTTTTATCTCCACTCTGCCGGTCCATGATACCTCTTGGAGGAAACAATCAAGAAAAGGCTGAGTTGCAGCCTGGTGCAGTTGCGGTATTATGGTGTCTATACGGAGGTGATGACGTCGTTTGTTATTTCTCATATGGCGTTTCCAGTTTTCGCCGGTAGGGATGAGATTGGCTTCGATTGAATATCATATACAGTGCTTTCATTTAATCGCCCCCCCTTTTATTTTTTGAACGGGTGAACTCAAAAAATTGAAACTTGGAATAATGAAATTGATGCATGAATACTATATTGTGGAGTAAAATTGACAGATGAAACTTTCAAGATGGCGACTGGGCTCCACCTGGGAAAAAAAATTGAAAGCTCCTGACGAATACTTCACAACCCTAGAATATAAAGTCAATATCTTCACCTACTACAAAATGGCGGAACATTTAATAATTACCTGCATACAAACACATTGATATCGATACATCTAGAAATATTTGTTTTTCTCTGCCATATGGCAATCCCAACAACCCGATAAGGTTTGATAGGTTATTTTTTGTTTAAACAAAAAATGACAAGAAATGCCAGTACGACAACGAACATAATTGTTCAGTTAAAATATTCTCATTTAGTTTTTGGTTTTACTAGTAAATATGTACCACGTGAACTATCTCTAAAATGGTCAATTCTCGTCCATTGGAAGAAAAAATCGAAGCGATTTTTATTTACGGTGCGACGCGTAACTTTCACGAAACCGAAATAATTTTTAATAATCGTTTCCCGAATCGTCCTATCTGTAGAAAATATTTAAGTGAACTTGTAACCAAATTTACAACTACCGGTAGTGTACAGAACAAAAGTCCCCACGTCATCCGTCCATTCCGGAAGAACAGCAAGTTCAAATAATTGGTGAGATGATAGTAAATCCTCAACAGTCTACTTCCTCCGTCGCGAATGTTTGTGAGGTGTGTCCTTCTACTATGTGGAGACTTTTGAAGAGGAATAAGTATCATCCATACAAAAACAAAATGGTACACCAGTTAACTGAAGATGACCCTGATCGAAGAACATAATTCTGCGAAATTATGACGGCAACCACTGCAAGGTATCCTACCTATCTCCACAATATTTGTTTCAGTGGCGAATCTACATTTTATCTCAACGGCAAGGTTCACAGACAAAATTGCCGTTATTGGAGTGACACCAACCCTCACATTTTCCGGGAAACTCATACTCAATATCCAGAAAAAATTAATGTCTGGGCAGGAATATTGGGGAACCATATTGTAGGACCTCTATTCATTGAACAAAATTTAACAGGGGAACTGTATTTGAATATGCTGGAAAATACTGTTGACCCTCTAATCACCGAAATCGTCGAGGCGAATCCTAATGAATTCGATATGGATATTGTATTCCAACAAGATGGAGCACCACCACATTACTACGGACAAGTAAGAAACTGTTTGGATAATACTTTCCCCGGTCGTTGGATTGGCCGTCGAGGTCCTACGGAATGGCCAGCCCGCTCGCCAGATTTGCCACCTGTAGACTTTTTTATGGGGCTATTCGAAGGAAAAGGTGTACGAAATTAAACCTGCTTCAGTATTGGATATACGGCAGAGAATAATAAATATTTGTAGAAATATCGACGTTACTGTGTTCGAAAATGTTCGGCGTGAAATATCGGATAGGCTGTCCTTCTGTCAAGCAGTTCAAGGCAACACTCGGTGTATTTGTCGACCTCAAAAAAGCATTTGACACAGTCAGTCACACTCAGTTATTAGGTGTGTTGGAGAGTGTTGGCTTCCGAGGAACTGCATACCAACTATTCAGAAGTTATTTGGAAGACAGACATCAATATGTTAAAATTGGTGATGAAATGAGCTCTGCTGCAAATGTTACCTATGGAGTTCCGCAGGGATCAGTTCTCGGGCCGATACTCTTCAATATATATATATATATATATATATATATATATATATATATATATATTGGGTATAGTGGGTTCTTGAATCTTGGTGATTGTATTTTTGAAGTTTTCTTGGGTTTCAGATTCGTTTGTATTAAAATGAGAAGAAAATTACATTTATTTAACGTTTAAATAAATGTAATTTTCTTCTCATTTTAATACAAACGAATCTGAAACCCAAGAAAACTTCAAAAAAAAAAAAATATATATATATATATATATATATATATATATATATAAATGATTTACTGAATATTAATAGTGAAGGTGATATCTTGAGTTTTGCTGACGACACAGCAATCATATATACTGCGAGTAGTTGGGATACCCTTAAAATAAAATGTGAAAGAGATTTCATTAAAATAATTAACTGGCTCAATAATCGATTACTGACAGTGAATTTCAATAAAACCATTTTTTTACCCTTTACTTCTTATTCCAGACATCTACCAGGATACGAAAGTCTCACTTTTTCTATTGGCAACAAGTCCACAACAATTTATACAAAACCTTATTGCAAATACCTAGGTATATATTTAGACAGACATCTGAAATGGGACGCACAAATAAGCCATGTAGTGAAGAAACTTAGGTTCACACTATATAAATTCAAATACCTGTCTCAAATAATTACCTTTGAACAAATGAAAATATTATACTTTGCCCTTGCTGAAACTCATATCAGATATGGACTAATAGCATGGGGAGCTGCCACAAATAATCACATTGCACACCTACAAAAAATCCAGAAATGGATAATAAAAGTTGTAATGAAAAAACCTTTCCTCTACCCAACTAACGAACTATTCCAATAGTCAAATTTTTTTGATACCCGACAATTTTTTTTTTTATATGTTCTGGTTCCCACGAAAAGGGATATCCTGTAATGTTCAGAGAACATCGTGGGAACCTAGGGAAAGAAGGTAGGAGTTGGTGTTCTTCTTAAATTTCTGAAGGTTGTATGCCTCGGGGAACACCTCCCTAGGCAATGAGTTCCAAAGCCTCGCTGTTCGTTGGATGAACGAGTCTTTGGAAAGTGATGTTCTGCAGGTTTCCAAAGTGACCACGAAGGGGTGTGATGACTGAACTTGACGGGTTAATCTCGAAGAGACTGCCAAAGCAGGAACGATTGTCTTAACCACAGTCACGAGGCAACACAAATTCAAATCAGAACTCTCTTTCTCTGAACATAAATATGAAACGAGGAACAAACAAAAATCGATTATTCCCCGAGCAGAAAAAATCACGTTCCAAAGATGTTTTTCATATTTAGCTCCTAGGTTTTACAATGTTATACCATCAGAAATTAAATCAATCCTATCAATATTCACATTCAAATCAAAAATAAAGAAATGTCTTCCACGACTGCAGGAGCATCAATTTGTGGATGTTAACAATACATATTATTTCTGAACTGATCGCACTCACTCCTTGTACACATGGATTTTAATATCAAGAAATCAAAAATCAATCCACTTTCAAACTTTTAAATTTTAATGTTTATTTCTATAATACATAAGACCGATTGTTCTACGATGTTTTTTTCCATTCTGTCTCTATTTTGTTACTAATTTGTTACTGTTACTTGTACTTCGTTAGTTAGTTATTCTGCAATTTTGTTAGTTCATTAATTATTCACTCTACTGCTACGTTGGCATTCACTCAATAAGGTATATTATGACTTTATTTTTATTTTTTTACTTTATACAATGCGGTAACCATGTGAAACCACTTTCAAGGCTAAGCCTTTAGTGTATCACGTTTTTTATTTGCAGTGTGCATAAAATGTAATATATGTAGTATCTATAATGAATGTACTGTTCTTACGGCAAATAAATTATTATTATTATTATTTCGAGCATCTTCTGAACTGAACTCAGCTCCTTTCCTCAAATTATGAAGTTAAACGTCGATGTATTCAGGCAATTATTAAATGTTCCGCCATTTTGTAGTAGGTGAAGATATTGACTTTATATTCTAGGGTTGTGAAGTATTCGTCAGGAGCTTCAAAAGGATGTGTCACAAGACCTCCCTTTCAATTAATTTTTTTTTCCAGGTGTCGCCCAGTCGCCATCTTGAAAGTTTCATCTGTCAATTTTACTCAAAAATATAGTATTCATGCATCAATTTCATTATCCCAAGTTTCAATTTTTTGAGTTGACCCGTTCAAAAAATAAAAGGGGGGTGAGGGGCATTAAAGAAAAGCACTCTATGAGTGTTGTCCCGTCGTGCTACGGAATGAAGTAAAGAAAAATATGTTTCTCTTCCACGAAACTGAAAATCAATTCTCACTACTGACTCGGCACTGATTTCATTTCCAATTTTCACTCTCTGCACTCTATTTGTTTAATAGTTGGAGAAAAGGTCCAGAGGAAGTCCACGAAAACCATAATAGCATAGCTTGTTGAGAAGAATTTCGTATGAGAGGGTGTCAAAGGCCTTGGTGAGGTCTAGAAAAACTGCTATGCATTTTGATGATTCGTTCAAGGTCTTGACTGTTTGCTCTAGGAAATCCATTGTGAATTTTCAGTATTTGAATTCTGGATGAAGCCCTATTGCCTGTCTGTAATTATTTTATGTCTGTGGAAGAATTCGGTTAATATTTTTTTGACAACTTGTTCAAATATTTTTGTTATTGATAACAGATATTGGCCTGTAGTTATTAGGTTGACAGCGGTTGCCTGACTTGAAAATTGGGGTGATTTTTTCCATTGCCCCGGTATTTTTTCCACTTGTTAGACATAGATTAATTATATGGGTTAGTGGAGGTAAAATGTATTGATGTATATTTTTATGGTTTTCACTGTAAGTTCATCTGGACCAGGAAAACATTCATTTTCAAGCAATATTTGAATAATTATTTCCGGGAGGTTTCGTTGCAGATTAATTTTCTGTATTTTTTCAGACATTTGTATGCCAACGTTGGTGAACAAATCATTTAGAATATTTTCTTTCTCTTTAGTATTTGTTATTGTTTTCCCAATTTCGCTGTTTATTGGGGTGTTTTCTACTTGTTTATTCGACTTTTTATTGCGACCTGTTATATCATTGATAACTCTCCATTTTTTTTTGTAATCTTTTCCTGCTTCTGTTATTTTATTTTGATAAAATGCATTTTTTTTATTAAGGCGCTAAGTTTATTTCTATAGTCTTTGTATTCACTTTTTTTGCGAGAGAAATTTTCAATTAGATTTGTTTTCAGGCGATCTCTAGGTTCGATGGATATAGTGAGGCCCAAAGTGATCCAAAAATGTATTTGATTTATCATCAAAGAGGTAGGCTAATTGTGATTAATTCGAGTATAAAACATTTTTTCATTTTTCGTTTTTAAGAATATTTCTCAGTTTTTCATAATTTATCCTGTTTATTTTATGGTAATTTTTTTTTCGGTCGTTTCATATTTAGGCAAGTAAATATATATGTAGGGAGTAAAATGGTCTGTCATATCGGTTTGAAATATAATTGGTTCAATTTCTACTTGATTTTCTATTCTGTTTTCCATTTTTACGAATATATGATCGATCGTAGATTTTGTGGTAACTCTTGTAGGCTTGTTGATGTGATGTTTGATACTTTCTTTAAGATATCGATATTTATATCTTCTATATAGACTTCAAAATTTTGCTTTTGTACCCTTTCACATTGTGTGGGAATTCGATGAAGAAAGATTAAGTAACCTGAGATCATACCAGCTGATATTGGGAGAAATGTCATACAGTGATCCAGTCAAAATCCTCAAATACTTGAGAAAGTTGGAGCTAGAGGAGCTACTATAGCAGAAAAAGGAAGAGCATAATAGATCTAATCAGGTTGAAGTGCATCTGTCACCACCTAAGATTACCATTACTATTACAAATTGATTTGGATACTCATCGTCCTCTAGTACCGATCTACTGAAAACTATTTCTTCTTCAAAGTTTTGTTGTGAGTCGCATACCATTTTAACTCTATTGTAGATGCATGGAACTATCCGTTTTTTGGTACACGCGTAATTTTTTAAATTATAGTGGAGTGTTTTCTTTCGGTGAATAGTGTTGATGTGATCAGATTTTTCATTATGACATCTCAAAGGAGAGTTGATTTCTGTTTGTTGATATGATCTTTAGAAAATAGTATCTGTACTTTAGTTTCAGATGGCGAAAACATCATCAACAAATATCCACT
This sequence comes from Gonioctena quinquepunctata, assembly GCA_018342105.1. NCBI lineage: Eukaryota > Metazoa > Arthropoda > Insecta > Coleoptera > Chrysomelidae > Gonioctena > Gonioctena quinquepunctata. The sequence goes on along the minus strand of JAFIRS010001890.1, from coordinate 204,410 downwards.
ATACCTTTGGGCCATTGTGATAGTTTTCAAAAAAAAATATTCAAAGTGTTCTATGAAAATATTATTCAAAATGGGAAGCAATGTGGGTGGATCCCATAACCATGCCGAATTACTGTTGATAATATTCCTTTTTGAATTGAAAATTATTTACATTTATAAAAAGTTTTTTGACATCGAAACTTCTCAGAAGGTCTTCATCTTGGTTTCTACTTCTCTATTTCACATGGAATAGAGAAGGGGAAAGCCAAAAGTTTCTTCCAATTGATAATGCTTCCATTCACCACATTTAGCTGATAACTACACGAACACGACTTCACCCGTTATCTGAACATCAGATATGATAATACTGGTTATGAGTAATGCGAGAATGCTTTCATCTGATGCCTTGATTCAATTACAAAACCCTCATTATACAAACTTTTGCGCTACCGCACTAATGTAAGTCATTTGGGAGAATTATACGCGCGGACTGGATAGAGTTGAAAAATAACCCGCTTCTTGCACATGCAATGTAAGCATAAACACCATTTCGAAGTACACTCTCATTCAAAAGTTTCGCATTACTTCTATATCCTGATAGTTAAATGAAAAGATAATGTGAAGTTGGCGGAAAATTAAAAATATATACCTAAAAATTCTTGTATAATTCGAATTATTCATCGAGTGCTACTCAGTTCTGTCGGATTTGTCCCGGAGTTTTTTGTTCATAGATTTTTTCCATAACTTTTTCTATCCCCAACACCATGTTTGAAATTTATTAAAAATTTATAATTGTTCCAAAATACAACAAAAAAAAATACCATAAACTCATTTTTACAGAAAAGAAAAGGTGTGTTGAATCCATTTTTTTTTTGTATCCACTATTTGTTGTAATCATTCCAAATTTCAGACAAGAACTCCAAGACTCCATCGGATCTCCTTACAATCACAGAAAATGCTTTATAAAATACTAAGTTGCTGCCAACTTCGCACGAGTGGAATTCTGATTGGCTATGTAGATGGGCTTTTCCAAAACTATTTGAGCACAAAAACTAGTATCCCATATTTAATGTGTCTATCAATATCTCGCTTGTTGGAAATCAGGAAAAATGTTCCATACATAAGTTGTAAATCAAATAGGATCAATTCTAGTGATGGTGTTTTTTATAGATGTGATAGACCAAAGTTGCGTTTTTTTTTACTAAAATCTGGGATCATTTGCATTTTCCGATAAATAATTGACAGCAGTATTGTCAAGCTTTTCGAGTTCCAGGTAGGTAGGTAGATAGATAGATTTGTTTGATCAAGTTACAAATATATTTTTGGCAAGTCATTCGGATACTTAAATATGACATAATTTGGAATATTCAAAAGTGAAAGTATCATAAATAGTTTAAAAACACAAACAAAAAAACATCGGAATATATAAAAAAATCACAGGTTATCACTAACAAACATTATTGAGACATACAAGCGTACTCAGATATTCGTTGATGGAATAAAAACAATGATTGAGAATGTCTTATGGGTGTCAATTTGAAAGAGTTTGAATTCAGAATCGTTTACTCTTGAGGCCAGAAGTTGTAAAGTATGACATCTGGATAATCCATTAGTGATTAGTTCAACCTGAAATGAAAAGGCCTCAAATGGTTTGCTCCACGAGTTGGATATTCATGAAAATCGGATAATGCTCGTTTGTTCTTGTGTATTTCTAACCCTGTGGCATATATAAATAAAGAAGGGACAGGCATAATGGAGAGATCTCTGAAAATTGGTTAACTGTGATCCATGTAGCGACAATTCTAATGGCTCCTTTCTGCACTTTGATAACCCTGATGGCGTGACAAGAATTACCCCATACAAGTTTGCTGTAGGTTATATGAGCATGAGAGAATGAAAAATAGCATGTTCGAACTGTGTTGAAACATAGATGGTTTTTCATGTTCCGTAACAAATATATCGAGCTTGATAATTTATGACATAGGTGATCTATGAGACGACCAAGATAGTCTGTCATCCATAACTATGTTAAGAAGTTCAACCCTACGTGCATTTTTGATAGAGAAAACGAGGGTTTCCTAATTGTTTAATTTGCGGTTATTTGCAAATTTCTGATTTTTCAGAGAATCCGGCCCAGTAACGTGGAGATTTTCTGCATCCGAAGCAGTTGTGTCATCAGCATAAGCCATACATTCATTCCGGTGCATAAAATGAAATAGATGATTTACGTGAAAAATAAATAATAAAGGTCCCAGAACGGATCCTTGAGGTACTCCATGTAAAATGTTTCGAAAGTCAGAACGTGATTCGTGTACATGAACTGCTTGTTTCCTGTTGCATAAGTATGACTGAATCAGATCGAGTGGTACGCCTTTTACACCATAATAGCGTAACTTTTCAATGAGAGCAGTATGAGAGACACAGTCGAAGGCTCTCGATAGAGCATACCAACATCCATGCCTTCTTCAAGACCCTCGACTATATTAGAAACAATTTTGAAAACAGCTTGGATTGTACTGCGTTTACTTCTGAATCCAAACTTATTACAGTTGATAATTTGATTAGATTCAAAGTATTTCATGGGTCTCTGTTTCAGTATAATTTCGAAAACTTTGGAAAATATCGGAATGATAGATATTGGTCGATAGTTTGCATTCTGTGTTATATCCCATTTTATTGGTAATACTGTTGTAACGAAAAAAAGTAACTGAAGGATCAATTATCAAGTCTAGCATTTCTTTCAGAAGTTTGAATTCTTCAAGTTGCGTACCGCATCGATTACCTCAAAACTTGTTACCGGCTCCAAAAGGAAGGATGAACACGGTCTAGGTAATCTTTTTGAAAAATTCCCTGGATCGCAGAAGTTCTTTTGAATTTTCCCAATCAAATTTTCAGCAATTGTGGAAAAATAATCATTGAAAGAACTTGCTGTTATAGTGTGATTGGATTATTTTTTTCGCTAATTATTTTTTTCAAAATTGATCACTCTCCAGCTATCTCGAATCTTATTGTCAGATTGACAAATGAATTCATCGTGCTACTTTTTTATACTCAGAGTACTCATGAGTAAGCTAGCGATACTCCCGAACTCTCTAATTCCGAAAGAATATAATTCGTTGTCCCATATTCAAAAAAATAAAATAAATTGTCATGATTGCATCCAAATGCTTCAATCTGAATCTTATCAGAATTCAACTTGGAAAAATGCCATATATTACACACAAAAAACTTAAATTAGAGTCGAAAGTGTTTTCATAAACATCTGAAAAAAAATCCAAATATTTTCTGTAACATTTCATGTGTATTCAAAAATTTAAACAGGAATATTATCGTGCCAGAAAACGACATTGGATATACATGATCACCCTGTGGCTACAGAAAATGTAGACCTGCTGAATCAATGTTACAAGTTATTTCTGGTGGGTACTTTTTGAAAAACATTTTTCTTCAACTCATCCATCTATATGAGTAACACGCACATACTGGTTGGAAAAATCAAATAACAATGTGAATAAAAATGCAAAGTTTAGGGTATTTTTACAATATCTATCAGATGTAGTCCAATGTCCAGCGTGTGCTTTAGCAAGGGAAGTAGTTGTTTTTTCTCAGGTATTACAAAATAACGCTTTACTTTTATCGTAGATTTTTCGACTTTCAGAAAAATATTTCTTTCCAATATTCAATTGAGAATGTTTATGTTTTTAACATGAATACCACCCAATCTTGAATGATGGAAGATTATGTGATTATATTTATCTTCCAGTCGCAAATGATTTCACGACTGAATTTATGAATACCCTGTTCATAATTTCAAACGAATCAACCAATGCTGTGGTTCGCGAAAAAAATTGTTTTTCCGAAATATTGTCCAGAAAGTCACCAAGAGTACGAAGGCTGGCGAATTTCCCCAACCGTACTTCAACACCAGGACAATAGTGAATGATTCAATCAGTATTGTGGTATGAAGGCAACCAGGATGAAGGAATAATCTTCAAATATTGGAAGCAGCTGACAGTTCTGAAGTGCAACTGGTGTTGCATGATTGCCAATCCACCCGCCCGTAACAGACGTTGCTTTATTTCATAAACTCTTTTTCAGAAGATTTCTAAAGATTATGGTAGTGGGGACAATTCCTCGAAAAATGTATGTTCGGGTATGTGGGTCTTTTGTCAGTGTGGCACCTAACATTATTTCGATTAATTCCATTTTTTTAAGTTTTAATAATCTTATTTATATCCTACCACATCGACATTTTCGTTAAATTCAGTTACTGGAATATGTCCCTTTTGTGTGCTATATTGTCCCCAATGAACACATATTCCTCCATTTTTTTAATATTCAATAGTTTCACCTCTCAGGTCCAAAAGAAAAATTGTTAGGATCTCCATGATACGTGGCTCAATACTTTTGAAAGTGAGTGTACATTACGAGGACGAATGCGCGCTCCACTGCGACATTTAATGAAACTTACCGAGATAATGTATCTCGTACTTTATGTATCAGTGGGTATCACATATCGTGACACCCAACCGTTACAAAACTTCTCTTTCGTATAAGTAGGACATAGTGGTTGTACCCAGAAACTTTCCTCTTGTTTTGCCAAACAGAATTGCCTTTTGTCACAGGTTTGGAGAAGTCAACAACAACGCCAACGAAGTTTATAGAGCGAAAATCAACAAAAAAATCATCAACATGTTTTTTATGAAACTGAATTATTTGACTAAAAATGTGTTTAGCTCGAAATTTCACCAAAATAGGTCATTTCAAGGGTGATAGTGAGAATTATTCCACCAATGACGCTTTTTTAGAATGATCCATTTCGTTTGAGACAACAATAAATTCCATCCAGCGAAAGCACACCTCCACTCCGATATATCTTCTTAAATGAAGAGAAGAGAGACAAATTGAAAGCATAATTTCGAAAGGAGTATATTTTAGGCGGCCTTCTTAGGGCCACCAATAGTATACAAGATCAAAATATTTCTACAAATCTGGGGTTTGTGGCTTATTAAAAAACTCAATTAAATATTGTCTGTTCATCAACACAATAATTCACTCCGACAATTAAATAAATCAATCACAATTCACTGTCCAAATAACCACGCGCGATATCACACTACCAATCTAATAATTCTTTTTTCGAAACTGTACTATACCCCAACTGATAAATAACGAACGGACTGTCGCTCGCACGCATTATACAGGGTTTGGCAATAGTGCATCAGATGATAATAGTACATCAGATGATAATTGATTTGATTTGATAGACAGACGTGTGATATTTGTGATACATTTTCATACCCTAAAAACATACAGAGTGGCTAAAAATGATTTTTCAATTCGGAACTTTTTGAATTTGATTTTTTCGTATAGTTTTCGGCCATGTGATATAGGATTAGGACGCAAATCTTTTTTGTACGTACACCCCCAGGCTAATTCTAGCCGTTTCTGATTTATTAAATTTGAAAATTTGTTGTCATTTACCCGACACACATTCCTAGGTGCCATAAAAATATTGTGAGATTTTATGTGACTCTGTTTTTTATTTCTCGATTTTGCGTCATAATGAGTGTGTTTTATGTACATTATTTTGGTTGGCTATGGTGTATCAATTGAACGAACATTTATCGCAGTAATCCTTCGTCAGTTTCCATTTGTGTCAATTTTGAAGTATTCTAAGTTAGCTGAAATGAATTTCAACAAAGAAGAGGGATATAATTTTTGTTTTGGGAGATTCTCAAAGAAATTCTTTGTTCGCCACTAGAATTTATCATCAGCGGTATCCTGAAAGGAGATGCTCGGAAATTAAAAGCTTTCGGAACCTGCCAGAAAGATTGATAGAAACTGTCAAAGTGTTTAATAAAAAAAGGAAGGAAACAAAGAAAAAATATTTGTAATGAAAATAATGAGTTATCTGCGAGTGAGTGCATCAGTTGGGATAAGTAGACGTTCTGTTGGTCGAATCTTGGAGAGAAATAACTTCCACCTAGTTCATATTCAAAGGCATCAGGAACTGAATGATAATGACTTTTAAAAAAATCTACAGTTTTTCAATTTGGCGAGGAGTAAGATGCAAGAGAATGCTGCTTTTTTCAAAAATGTTTTGTTCACTGATGAGGCAACATTTCATGAAAATGGATTCGTTGATGGGCATAATTTTCAATATCATGCAACGAAAAATCCCCTTTTCTTCAGGTTGATAACCAACACAGATGGTCAATAAATGTTTGTGGCGGAATCTTTGGGAAACAAGTATAATAGGGCCGCATTCCTTCAATGGTTTCTTGACAGGAACTGTTTGTCTGCATTTTTTGGAAAACTATCTGCCACAATTGATAATTAATCTTCCTGAAAGAAATGGAATGTGGTTTCAACAAGATGGTGCTCCACTTCATTATTTGAATTCAGTAAGGGAGCACTTGAGCAATACGGACGCACTTCGATGGAATGGGAGAAACGGACCCACTCGATGGACTGCTAGATCCTAAGATCGCACTCAAATGTTTTTTTTTATGAGGATACGAGAAATCGTATATAGAGATACACCAACAACAATTGAAAATACGAAGGAAGGGATAATACATGCTTTCAGGAATATAACACCGGTAATTCTAAGAGCAGCTGAAAACTCATTTCGAAGGCGCATAGAAATGTGTATTAACCACAATATGGACTTACTATAGTTTGTTCAGTTTGTTTTTTTCATGTTTCGTTTCTCGATTTTCTTTCATTGCAAGTATTTCGCATGTGGATTGTTTTTGTTTGCTTTCAATTTCGTTTCAATTGTACATGAAGGAAGTCGAGAATCACTTGATTAATTGAACTGATGTGTTGTTATGGCACTTGAAAATGTGTGTCGGTTGAAATTTTCACATTCAATAGATCGTAAACGGCTATAAATAGCCTGGGAGTATACATACATAAAATATTCGCGACCTAATCCTACATCACATGGTTAACAAATATACGGGGTGTTCCATTTGAAAAACACAAGAAAGTTCAATTCGAAAAGTTCCAAATTAAAAAATGATTTTTAGCCACCCAGTATAATTTTAGGGTCAAATGGAATTATCATTATTTCCTCCTAAATTTCATGTCCGTGGCAACGGTTATTTTTTCGGTATGCATCTGCAGATGACATTATTTCCACAAAAAAAATTATTAGATTCTAGTAGTTGAGAGATAGTCAATAATATTGGAGGGTTGGATAGAGGTCACTAAACTGCTTTTTTTTTTTTATATAAATGTCATTGTTATTACTTGACCCTGTAGATTTTCCTCGGTTCACCCTGTATATTTGTCAATTATTTCTAGTTATAGACTTGTCTAGTTCACTATCGTTTTGGAATCATTTTTCTATCTATCATAGAATCCGAGAAATTGGAGTCTGACGCACTATTGCCCCACCCTGTATATAGAGTTCATTAGTAGTAGAAATCCCTGAAAAATTCGAAAGCCCGCGATATCACCCCACCTCGCGTGGGCCATACATAATTGAAACAGCTTGCAGTGGCGTAGCGGATTCGTAACAATATTACTAATTTTGGTTAACATCATAGAGAAACTAAAAATAAGGAGAGTTGTCAAACCTGCAGAAAAAGTTGGCACCACGTTTAGACAGTGGCGACATATCTTGCAACTGGCCGAACTAATTTAGTACATTTGGTAAAACAGATTTCTCTCCAGTTACCGATTGAGATAAGGCGGGTTTTCTAAATGTATTACTTTAATATGGTTGATATGGTATATATTTTATAAGTGATCGATTTGATTTCCTGTATGGTTGTATCATATGAAATACAGGAATGGCAAATCGATCACTAATAAAATATATACAGTAATCGATTCGTAGAATGTTAGTTCGTGGTTAAAATAAAGTTTCAAAATAAATATTTGTTTCATGATATCAAGGAACAAAATTAAAGTTCTTATAAAATAAGAATAATAAGTTAAACACCATAAAAAACACATTTTATTTTATCTAAGACAAAACAATAATAAAACTCTGAAAAACAACAAAATTAGAAATATTCTTCAGTCTTATCATTGAATCAACCAAAATGAAAACAAATTACATTTACAACATACCTTCAATAATTTTGTTAATTTATTAGCACAAAGAATAACGAGTAGGTATAACAAATACTCCAGTTTGATGATAATCATTAAGTAGACCATGTACTTCGTACTTCCTCAAATGGTGATAGGAAATGAAAACTTTTGGATGGAAATAAGTACCAATTTCTGGAAAAAAATCTGCTACTGATGGATGGAAATAAGTATTAGTTTGTGAAAAGCAGCTTATATTTTACCTTGTAAATGAATATTTCCAGGAATTTCAGCGTCAACTCGAATAACAAAACATTCTATTTTCGACGTTGGGTTCCGAATTCAAGTCCATAGTATGATTTCTATCATTAATTTTTCGATGACAATAACAGTAGAATTATTCTGAAATTATTACGTGGTTTGTCATTTTCTGACAAACGTCGAAATTGGAAAATTATCATGTCTTCATTCGTCTGTCGATTGCGGGCAGCGCCTCCATGCGCGACTGGCCGTACCAAAAACTTGGTGGTTTTATTTATTTAGCGTATGGGGTTACAGTGCAATGTACATGATAGAAAATATATAAAATACACAATACGTATAAACAGAGAAATTTTAAATATAAACAGGGAAACTTTAAAAATTCAAGGACAAACATATAATTATCATGACAAACTATATATCTACATCCAAATTGCGTAGCCATTCAATTGCCTCTGGTGTGGCTTTCATAAAATCTTCAAGGTCATAATCGTAGGAACGGTTAGGTTAGGACATTCTGATATGATGTGGTGGATAGTTTGCCGCGGAGATCCACAATCACATTGTGGGGATTCTGCCCTGCCCTATTTGTGTAAGGAATCAGCACATTTCCCGCAACCTGTTCTAACTCGGTTGAGCTTTGACCATAGTCGGCGTGGCAGGTCAGATCCATTGAAACACTGCGTTGGGTCATCTAGTTGAATGTAGTGGTCTCCTGCAGTTTCTGCCCATATGGTAATCCATTTATTAGTCGCATGAAAGTTTTCATTCGATTCTAATGCTGATCATATGGCTGGATGTCTTGATTTGAGCCGATGATATTGTCCTGCTAGGTATGGGATATCGGTATGGATTGGTAGGTCTGCGTTAGCCATGATTTTCCTATATTCTCTGATGAGAGCCGCAGTTCGTCGGATAGCCGGTGGTGTGATATTACTGAGCACTGGGAGCCAGCGCGTTGGTGTTGACCGTATAGTTCCAGTAATCAGTCTCATTGTTTGGTTGCAGATCTACTTTTGTAGTGTGCACACTGTCGATCCAAACAGGACAGCAATATTCTGCGACAGAGTATACCAAGGCCAGCGCTGCTGTTCGAAGTGCTGTCGCCGTAGCTCCCCATGTTGTTCCAGCAAGTTTGGCTATGATGTTATTGCGCGTTCTCAGTTTACCAGCCACGTTTCTAAGATGTAGATTGAATGTTAGTGTTCGATCGAACGTCACGCCTAAGTACTTTGGGTTTTTGCTGTGGTTGAGGATCCTGCCATCAAATTCGACTCGCAGGGTATCATTTGCTTGCCTGTTCGATAGATGGAAGCAGCAGACTTCTGTTTCAGCCGGACTTGGGCACAGCCTCCATTTTTTGAAGTAGTCATTAAGCTTGGCGAGGTCTTCATTCAAAGCATGTTCAGTTGGTAATTTGAGTTTGTGCTGATAGGAAATCGCTAAGTCGTCTGCATATGCAAATTTTCTACACCTCGTTTCAGGTAGGTCAGCTGTGTAGAGATTGAATAGGAGTGGGGCGAGCACCGAACCCTGCGGGAGGCCATTGTTCAGTTTCCTAGTACTGCTCTTAGCATCGTTAACAAAGACTTGGAACTTGGTGGTCAAGATCGCCAATGTTTCAAACAGTCTCTTTATTTTTAATTTGTCTATGGTTAACATAGACCAAAAAAGCTGTCTTATTGAACCACTTTGTCTTCGGATTTTTTTTTATTCGATTACTATCACCCATCTTCTGGGGGATTTTCAACTCTGGTCTCGTTCTATACTATCGTGTACCACTAATTTCCTCGGTTCTTATTTATACACCTCTGACGAGAGCATCGCTTTTCCATCGATGTTATCTTCCTCCTAACACTCTAATGCATTCTGGAGTACTCACCTATATCAAAAGCGTTCTGCCGCTGTCGCCGGTTGCTTCGATTTTCGATTGAGAAATCAACCGGATCGTTAGGTAGAAGTCTTCCTGTTATTTCCGCAGCGAGACGCGAGACGTTCCCCTTATCTTCTCGCCGTATTACACAGCCCAGCGGAATATGTTTATGAGATTAGCTCGGAAACATATTGGACAGAATATAGGTGTACGGAGAGACACGGTCTGATATTACAAAGTGAAAAGCGCCTTGGAGAATAAGGAAATATCGGGTTATCAGAAAGTACGAGTGTGGGAAATCTCCGAGGTATATGCACTCAGAGTGATGTGATTAGCAGATTCGGTGTTTGGATGGGAACGCCGAAATGGATTCCAAGCTGGTTAAGATTTTCCAAGAATGTAGCAGATGCAAACCAATAGGATTTCATTGCATTAATGTAGTGTTTCACGAAGAATATCGAAACTTTCATGATATAACTCCATTCAATTGCATTATTGTGCACATTATGTATGAATGCTGAATTTCAAGACAATTGGATGAGTAGAAGTAGGTCAAATTTCAATTGAGTTCTAGTTCAATGCCGATTAGAATTACTTGTTTGATTTCATCCTGGCTTCACCAGAGAAAATTCGACTTTGTGAAACAGAATAAATCGTGCAAACAATATACAAGGTGTCCGGAGATGAAACCGACAAAACTTATGGGGTTATAGGTACTGCCAATACGATTGCAAAATGCCATATACAAATGTCCAAAACCGCTTCGTTACTGACATACAAAGTAATTTGTGAATTTAAACAACAAATTGAATCCGCCACATTAAATACAGGGATGAGCCAATTTGGTTTAAAGTAGCCCTCTGTACAAAACCAATATCAGGACCGGAATATTCCTTTTTTTTCATGTTAAGCTCTTGTAAGAATAACTCACCCTGTATAATAATTATCAAAAATCTGAGCTCAGATTCCGAATCTACGAAAAAAATCCTACAGGAACTTGTTAAAAAAATTCTGGCACCATTTCAGTTATTTCGTAATAAATTATTATTTTTTTTTAAATTGTCGGATAACCAAAATGGTTATATAATAATATTTACGAAACAAGACATAAATATTGTTATTCTCTTCAATTAGTTCGTAGTAAAATTTTATAAAATACTCTCAAACCCAAAAAAACCGAAGAATAAATAAGTTTCAGTAGCTTACGATGTTTGTATAAATACCCAATACAACTTTTCTTCCACTATAGCACAATAAGGTTACACAAAAATAAGCACATATTACATAGAATAGATCATAAACATCATACAAGAAGCAGTGAGCACAAATTCAAAACACCATTTATGGAAAAAAGTTACAGATATCAGAGTCTGAAACTATACAACAATCTACCGGATATCATGAAAAACATCAAAAACATAAATGCGTTCAAAAAACAACTGAAAAAATATATGATCTCTATACCCCGTGCTGAGATACATACTCTGTTTTATACATAAGTGCACTTACGCTCTTCTCGCTTTATGCATGCATCTGATATATGCATATATATATATATATATATATATATATATAGCTATTACAATAATTACTCTTATTTATCAGGAAATCATAAATTATTAAAACCGAATAAAAATATTGTATATTTATTGTCTGTTAGTTTTAGGATTATCTAAATGTTATCTAAATGTTATTTATCTAAATGTTATTTATCTAAATGTTATTTACTTAATTGTTATTTATAATGACTACAACTTTTTTCAATTGTATTTTTTTTCAATTGTATTTTTTTTTTCAATTGTATTTTTTTTTATTATTGTATTTTTTTTTTTCCTTTTTTTTTTTCTTTTACTTCTTTTTAAATAAAGTTTTTATATTATTATTATTATTAAAAATACAGAAGGCTTGTGTCAAGTGTCAAATCCCGAATTTCATTATGAAAAACTAATGTTTAGCGTTAGTTTTGTTGGTGTTCATTCAATATCCTAATGTTTTTCAGTTGAAACTATAGTTCTTAGAGTGTGTTTATGATGCCGTTTCATTTCACTAATGAGGAATACGCAGATATTTTATTTGTGTATGGACTTTGCGAAGGAAATGGTCAGTCTGCACGAAGGGAATACAGACGTCGATAGCCTAATCGTCGCGTACCACATCATTCAACATTTGCTAAGGTAATTCAAAGTATTAGGTAAAAAGAAAAGTTCCATCAAATAGAGGACGAGAAGATGCTCGAAGAAATAATGTACCTCACGAAGAGCAAATACTGGACGCTATAAAAGTAGGAAAATTAAAAAAAAGGTTTGAGAAGATGCTCGAAGAAATAATGTACATCACGAAGAGCAAATACTGGACTGGATAAATGATCATCCTTCTAGTAGCGTGAGAAGAATAAGTAAGTAATTGGCGCTACCTCGTATGCGTGTATGGAAAACATTAAAAGAAAATGGTTTGCATCCATACCACAAACAAAAAGTGCAAAGGAGCTTGAAGATCATGTACCACGCATATCGTTTTCTAGATGGTACTTAGCACATAGAAGGACCATTAACAGAATAGTATTTACCGACGAGAGCCAATTCACCTGGGATGGAATTAATAATAATAGAAATGTGCATATTTGGGCAGACGAAAACCCACATGCCATTGTTCAGAAAAACTGCCAATACCGATTTTATGTCAATGTATGGTGTGGAATCCTTAATAATCATTCGATTGGACCTCACTTACTTGACGGACGGTTAACTGGTGATGTTTATCTAAATTTCTTGGCCAATACTTCACCGGATCTATTGCAAGGTCTAATTATCCGTGGTATGCTTGTTCTAGCATGATGGTGCTGGACCTCACTTTTCAATTCCAGTTAGAAACCATCTTAATGACACTTACCCCAACAGATGAATCGGCCGTGGAGGTCCAGTAATTTGGCCACCGCGATACCCTGATTTAACACCCCTAGACCACTATTTATGGGGACATTTAAAATCAGAAGTGTATAATGATGAAATTATAAATAAATAGAGAACATTTTTTAGAGAAAATGACTGCTGCATGTGCCAATGAATCATCTAGTGGCACGCTCTCAAAAATGTATTGATGCTGGAGGACTTCACTTCGAGCATTTATTGTGATATTAGTAAAAGTTTTTTTCGAATTTTTTTTCGTGATGTTTATTACAAAAAATGATTGCGCGTTGTGTTGTATTTTTATAAATTCAAATTTATTAGTAAGCAAATATAATTTACAAAAAATTCAGTCCAGTCCTTTTTCAACAAGTTCCTATACGATTTTTTCAGTAGATTTCGAATCTGCGATCAGATTATTGATAATTGTTATACTAGGTCAGGTATTCTCACAAGAACTTAACATAAAAAAGACTCATTCCGGTCCTGATACGAATTTATTCTTCAGTTTTTTTGGGTTATGAGAGTATTTTATAAAATTTAACTACGAACTGATTAAAGAGAATAACAATATTTATCGCCCGTATGCACCGTAGGCTAATTTCGCGGATTAGTTACGGAAACCTGGATTAGATTATTGTTTATTATGCACCGCAAGAAAAATCTGGTTTAAGCTTCAGATTTTCTAATCGGTCAACGAAGCGTGGTTTAGCGAATGACGTCTATTTTATTTTGACACCGATTTTTCGAGTGTTGAGTTTTTTTGCAAGTTTTTCATTATTTTGGGATAAAATGGAGGACAAAATATTCATTGATGATGACCTAGATATCCTCGATATCATCAACTTTGGTTTTCCTCGCAGAGTCTACAAAAGGAGTGATTATTTCGACACAATGGACAATTATTCTTCCTCAATTCTTTTATTTTATTTTCAGAGAGCCTTTTTAACTTCTCGACGGTCCTATAGCAGAGTATAGATGCAGTGCTGTTGAATTCTTCCGTAACTCGCTTCCAAGCTTGAGATTTATCATCATTGGAAACTTTGTTTGTTTTTTTGTCCTCGATGATATTATCATGTTTCAAAAGTACCCTCATGAGACTCTGCTTTTCTCCCGGGAGAAAATTAGGGATTCTTTTTGTGTTTTCACCACCAGTCATTTTGAAAATGAAAAATCGAAACTGACATTTTTGACGTTTTATCATCTCCAACTATAATCTAATCTTGCGATACCAACGTTGTCAGATTTCCAATCTGGATTATTTGATCTGCTGACGGTGCATAGCTACGGGCCAAAGATTACAAAAATGGGATTGGGGAACTAGAATTAGAATTGACAAACGGTGCATACGGGCGTCAGTCTTGGTTTCGTAAATATTTATTATATTAACCCATTTTTTATGGTACTTTATCCGACAATTAATTTCTAGAGTGAAAAAATTGAAAATAATAATTTATTACGGAATAACTGAAATGGTGCCAGAAACTTTTTTAACAAGTTCCTGTGTAATTTTTTCCGTAGATTTCGAATCTAATATTTATTTGTTTGTTTACTTCCTAAAAAATATCAAAGCCGCCTTAGTTACTCGTATTTCAATTAGTCTATATCATTTATCGAGGCCCTAAAAAACTGCTGTAGAATGAAATACTAGAAATTAAAGTTCTTATAAAAACACGACGTGTCAGTTTTTGAGGATGAAAAGTAGTTATTTATTCATGGAAAAATCAAGTATACTCTCACGTTTCATAAAAAAGGGTTTTTAATCGTTATACTTGTTGCCGTTCCAAAAAAAAGTATGTAATTTGTGTTGTTCTCTACAGTGCATGGGACTGTAGAATTGAGAAATCGATCAGTTTAGCAATGTGATGATCCCTTCTCAATACCTACAACAATGTTTCTCACACAAGTTAGCAAGTAGTTCTAATGAAATAACAATTACATCTATTATTTGGTAGGCAGTAACATTTTTACAAGCTTTTATTTAGTTTTACCTGTCCCGTTGTCTGTCTGTGGGTTTGTAATGAAATCTTACAAATTAAATTTGACCCCGTATTACGACTGAGCTGAAATTTGGCAGGTGATCTTAATTCAGGTGGCAATGCATTATGCAATTTCTGCTAGAGAAAAAACAAAATGGCGGTTCTAATATGATGGACGAGTTTTGAAATTATGGTTCGATTCTATTCAAAATTGGTACGTCAGGGTTTTCGGGGACAGAGATCACGAATTTTTTGTCAAAATTCATAAATTCAAGATGGCGGCTCTAATATGGCGACGAGTTCTGTGGTTCTAGCCCGATTACAATAAAAATTGGTGTGTGGGGGTTTTTGGAGTCGAAGATCATGATTTTTCGTCAAAAATCCATGAATTCAAGATGGCTACGAGTTTTGTAATTCAAAATTGGTGTATGGGGGTTTCTGGGGTCCGACATCATGATGTTTTTGTCAAAATTCATGAATTCAAGATGGTGGCTCCAAGATGGCGACGTGTTTTGTTATTATGGTCCGATTCCATTCAAAATTGGTATGTGGGTTTTTTGGGGTCGGATATTATCAATTTTTCATGAATGACTGAAGAGAATTGATTAAAATCAAGACAAGCTTTTATACAAATGAACTAAAAAGGAAAAATTATTTCTTCAATTGTTTGGCCTAGGTTATTCTGTGAGTAACAGATTCCAAAGCTTGCCGCGAATATAAAATAGGTATTCTTGCGTGAATTACATCATCCACTTCTCATGGGCACAAGCCAAGTCAGCACTTTCCACGAAGCGGCCATCCCGAGCCTTTCAGATTCCAGGAACCGAATCAGCATTTTACTCATCCACATTCATTTCTGCTTTTTCTCATAGATTCAGTCTTGATGTAACTCTTGTTGTATTCACACCTAATTTTTGTACTGTAATTTTTAATAAAAGTTTTTTTTTGAAAAAAACTTCGAAAGGAAATACATAATTCGCGGCAAGATTTCGAATCTGCTACTCACAGAATATCCGAAGTCAAACAATTGAAGACTTGTTTTTTCCTTTTTAGTGCATTTCCATAAAAGATTGTCCTGATTTTTTTATCTTTTTTATTGAATATCTCCTTAACAAATCACTGTGATAGCGTCTTCACAAATATCTGATTCAACTTTAATAAAAAACACATTTTCCCTTTGTTTGCCATCCATCCCGTTTGCTTTCATCCGATAGTGAGAAGAAAATGAATTCATCATCGAAAACACCGGAAAGCCCGCTAAGACCTGTAGAGAAACTAATTAATCAAAGCGGATTAAGAAACTTTTTGAGATTGTTCACTTCAGTGCCTAAAGCTTTTCTTTCAAAGTGGATTATACTCTAGACTTTATCGGTCCATCGAGAGTGAGAGTAACATTAATAATTTCATCACCAGTGGGTAAGATGAAGAACTCATCCATATTGAAAAAATAATTGTCAGAAAATCAGAATACCTACTGCATCAACTTATTCCACTGGTTTTCACCTGAACATCGATAGTAATTTTTTCAAATATGACATGCTGTGTGATATAATCGTCACGTTTGAGGTATAGAGGAAAAAAATTTGAATGAAATTTTCTCTCATTAGTGTATGAAAAAAGTGAAAACAGAAATAGTTTTTGGAGAAAAGTCTTGAAACAATTATAAAAAATTAATTGTCTCATCGGCTATCTTTCAAAATGTTAGAGTGTTTCGTGTGTATCATGACGTCAAAATTGTCTTGAAGGCAAAATTTTTCGTGCGAGATATAAAATGGAAGATTACTCATTGCATAATTTATTTATATTACACGCTTTATATTAGCTTCACTTGTATGTTTGTTTGTAACCGACTCCTTTGGGCGCAATTTTGACCCACTTCCAGACGTCCGAATGATTTGAAATTTGGCAGGTGTACATAATTCCGGTAACAATGCATTAGAAAATGTTTGTGTGAGAAAAAAACAAAATGGCGTACGAGTTTTGTGATTATGGTCCGATTCGCTTCAAAATTGGTATCTGAAGGTTTTCGTGGTCGGAGATTATGATTCTTTTGTCAAAATTGAAAAATTCAAGATGGCGGCTCCAAAATGGTGGACGAGTTTTGTGATTATGGTCTGATTCTATTCAACATTGGTATATGGGGGTTTTTGGGGTCGCATATTATGATTCTTTTGTAAAAATTGAAAAATTCAGGATAGCGGCTTCAAAATGGCGGCCGAGTTTTGTGATTATGGTCTGATTCTATTCAAAATTGGTATGTGGTGGTTTTTGGGGTCGGAGATTATGATTATTGTGTCAAAATTGAAGGACTCGAGAAGGCGGATCCAACATGGCCGCGAGTTTTGTGATTATGGTCCGATTCTATTCAATATTAGAGAATAATAGTTAAAAAAAATTAATAATAATAATAGTTTGAAAAACTAAAAACACGCGTTAATAGAAAACTAAACTAAAAAGTTGAAAAATAAATAATAGTTCAAAAAAACTAAAAAACACGCTTTTATAGAAAACCAGACTAAAAAAATTGAAAATATGGTATCGCCTCGGCCAACTATTACCTGTGATCTGAGGCATTTCTTACTTTACTGCCCTAGGTGTGTAATGTACTATATAATTATTGATACCATGCACCCCACGCTTTTTTTTAAATAAAATACTTTTTTTTCTTATTTTCTATTTTTTTAGTCTGGTTTTCTATAAAAGCGTGTTATTTAGTTTTTTTTAACTATTATTTATTTCTTTCGTATAGAATTCACTTTGAATATAACACTCATATCGATTTATATGTGGAACCAAAGCTACAAATAGATCCTGCGCATGAATCACTCAGGTTATTGTCAATTGATATCCATTTCTTTTGTCGATTGTTTCTTTCCTTATATAATCCATCACATAAAAAGACACTGTACGTAACATTACAATAACAAATTGATGGATAAAAACCTGGATTCATTGATAATAACAGCAATAGCAATAATAAAAGTGAATTTATATAATAAAATATTATAAAAAAGTGCACTTTTGTAATAATTTTTGAAACACTATTCTCAAAAACTTTTAGGACTCTAAAAAAGTTATCATTTCCATATTTTTTTTTTAATAATGCACATCCTCAGTTTGAATTTGAATAATGAAAGTGGATTAAAACTTGTCGTTTCAACTGTCAATAGTTCGAACATATCAAGCACCACCAGGGTTTTAGCGGATATTATAAGCATGATTTTTGTTGGTACACTGGAAAAGTAAGAAAAAAAAGGTAATTTTTTTGTATTTTTCAAATAATTGTTCATTACTCAACCCCAATAAAAAAAATTATAGATGATGAGACAAGAGCGTAATACTTAAGTCTGAGATAATGTATGTAATTTTGTTGCAAATATTTGAATCAATTCAAATGAAAACCAAGCATGTTCAACTGTTTTGAGAATTATCAGTTTGTTTACTTTCCCTATAATAGTTTTGAAAATATGAAAGTCGCCTTCGTTACTCGTATTTTAATTAGGCAATATCATTCATCAACAACCGGCCTGTTGACCCCCTCGTGACTTTATTTTTTAGTAATATTATGTATAGAATAATAACAAATTTATATGCTCCTTTTTCTTTTCATAAGCTTTTATTTAGTTTCACCTGGTCCGATGTCTGTCTGTAAGTTTGTAATAAAATCTTACAAGTTAAATTTGACTCACTTCTAGTTGTCTGATCAACGTGAAATCCGGCAGGTGTTCATAATTCCGGTGACAATGCATTATGGAATTTTCGCTAGAGAAAAAACAAAATGGCGGGTCCAATATGGCAGACAAGTTTTGAGATTATGGTTTGATTCTATTCAAAATTGGTATGTGGGGGGTTTTTGTTGAAATTCATGAATTCAAGATGGCGGCTTCAATATGACGAGTTTTCTGATTATAGCCCGATTCCAATAAAAATTGGTATGTGAGGGTTTTCGGGATCGGAAATCATGATTTTTTTATCAAAATCCACGAATTCAAGATGGCGGCGAGTTTTGTGATTTTAGCTATTTGAAATTGGTGAGTGGGGGTTTTTGGGATCGTGTTATCAATTTTTGTCAGAATTCAATAAAATGACGGATTTCATAAATGACTAAAAAGAATTGAATAAAAATTATTAAAAAAAAATTAAGACAAGCTTATATACAAATGCACTAGAAAGGAAAAACTAATTTCTTCAATTGTTTGACCTAGGTTATTCTGTGAGTAGCAGATTGAAAAGCTTGCCGCGAACATAAAAAAAGTATTCTGGCGCGGCAAAATTTTGGATCTGACACTGAATAACATAGGTCAAACAATTGAATAAATAATGTTTTTCTTTTCAGTGCATTCGTATGAAAGGTTGTCTTAAAACCCATTTTTAATATTTTTTTTTAATTATTTTGAGAACGGCTTATGCTATTCCATATTTTTCATTGCCCTTTTCTTGTTTCCCAAAATATCGTATATCTTCCCGTTATGGACAGGTAGTTCAAAACAATTCTAGTAAAGTTATTGATCAAATATAAACAAATTATATTTAGAAGGTTTGTTTGGATTTGGATCAGTTTGGTTGAAGCAAGAACTATTGTTTCCTCGCCAACGTTTCGACTATTATTAAACTCATCTTGAGGGTTCTGTAACAATGAGTTTTTGTAAGTGGAAGATATTTAGAGATAGGAAAAAAACAATTAGAAACAAATAAGCCTCAAGCATTGAAACAGTGAAATGAAATATTTAAAAAGGGGGACTCACGAAAAATCAGTTTCCCTATCTATAAGATGTGTAAATGGATTAGTGAAATCCTTAAAGAACATTTTGAAAAAGAATATAATGTTATCGACCGTTTCGAATTTTTACCCATAATGACCCACCATCAGATGTAAACATATTAGTAAATCTAACTTATCTTTGAAAATTAGTCGGAACAATAATCAATAACTTTGCGATAAAAAATAACGCTATTATTCATTTATGGGGCATCAATCCCGTCGCAATGATGAAAATAATAAGGTGAAAATCAAATGTTTTATTAGAACCTTGTCCCCGTCCGAATTTAATGCGATATATTATAAAAATTCGACAATTTATATAGTGTATAGTAGTAAATTGAAAATGTTTGTCAAAACTGAAAAGTTAATAAGTGTTGTACAGGTCTCCAATAAGAATTTTGACAACACCGAATGTAAATTTCGACTAATTCCATTTTAAATCCAGCTAAACAGATAGCGTTCTTAGCATTTTTTTTTCATGAATGCAGAATCATCTCGTGTGGAGCAACACTACTGAAGAGTCACAAAAAATTCCATTTGCTAACGGGTGATTCTTTTGTACGCCTCTGATCGCCCATATCTTTGCTATGTCTTCATGCGGCTTCGGACAAAAGGAGCTCTTCCACGGGAAAATTACGCCATTATTTAGAATCTTTCATGTTGAAAGGAACGCCATTGAGAGGTCCCATTGGTACGGAGCCACTCAAGCTCCCGATGTTTCACTCTTTAGTGTTTACGTCTTTTGTGCGAAAAAGTGGATAAATATAAGTGATGGGAAAAATAAAGAGTCTTATATACGGTCGGTGAATTTCGAGAGTGTCCGGTATTGCTAGTGCTCATTCAGAAGATGAGAATGATACACTGTTTAAAAATTTCTTAACTAATTTTACAAAAAAAACGTTGGAAGATTTAACGCATAGCAAAATAGTAATAATAAAATTCAGATTTGTAAATTCACTATATGACTTATTCCAATTCCTTTTAGTAAAATTACAAAACATTTGTTGAAATTTACGAAACATCTATCGAATTTTCTTAGTAAAATTACAATACAAATGTTGTAATTTTATCAAACAAATTTGATTGAAAATGTTTTGTAATTTCAGTAAGCTGCATTTTAAAATCACTACACAATTTAATTCAACTTAGTTTTAAAAAATTACAACAACTCATGAAGATTGTAAAATTACGACTCATCTTAGTCGGTTTCCTCACATGTCTTGGTATATTACTCGAATTGTATTATATTTTGTATTGGCAATATACTGATTTGTAATTTTACTCATATGCTGTATTGTAAAACAATTGTAATATTACAAAAAATTTAACAGTGTACGTATGCGGTATCAATGAGAAAACTATATTTTTCACAATTTTATGGAAGATGAATGATTTTTTCGCAGAAATTCTGATTTTTCTTACCATCAAATTGTCGAAATGCTTTCATCGCTAGAATGGGTAAATCACTTCTATTAATGTACAATTAATCAGGTAGGTGAGAGGTTCAACTATAAAACGTATACATGTTTTCAATATGTATGTACTTATTCCATCATCTCCTACAGATTTTGAGTTACTCATATCATACTCAGTGGCAGGCAAGAGATACATAGAATGAGTGAGCATCATTATATTTGATTGTTATATCACCTTTGGTAGCACATAACACGTTATTCTCAATGAGATTTTTTCTAATGTTATTGAAATAATCTATAAAGCAATTTGAGACCTCTTCAGGTTCGGTCACCATCGTTTTGGTATCTAGGGGTTTTCAGGGTCGGAGATTATGATTTTTTTGTCAAAATTTAAAAATTCAAAATGGCGGCTCCAAAATGGCGGATGAATTTTGTGATTATGGCCCGATTCTATTCAAAATTGGTATGTGGGGGTTTTTGGGGTCGAAGATTTTTTTTACATGCTTTTATTTTCAGTTTCACCTGTCCCGGTGTTTGTCTGTCTGTCTGTGTGTCTGTCTGTCTGTGATCAAATCTTACAAGTTAAATTTGACTCACTTCTAATCGTCCGATTTATTTGAAATTTTTTTGGTAGGAAAAAAAACCAAAATGTCGGCTCCCATATGGCGGACAATTTTTGTGATTATGCTGGTCCGATTCTAATCAAAATTGGTATCTAGGGGTTTTCGGGATCGAAGATTATGATTTTTTTATCAAAATTCAAAAATAAATTAGAAAGAGATTATTAAACTAGTTATTTAACATTATAAATATGAAAAAATGAAAAACAAATAAACGAAAAAAAAAATCAAAAACAAGCTTTTATTAGTTTGTTTTAAAAACATAGGTAACTTAAAAAATCAAAATAAAAATTATAAAAAAAAAATTTAAAGACAAGCTTTTATCTATTATACAAATGCACTAAAAAGGAAAAAATAATCACTTTCATTGTTTGATCTGGCTTAATCTGTGAGTACAGATTTAAAAGCTTGCCGCGGATACAAAATAGGTAAAATTGCGCGGCAAGATTTTGAATCTGTTACTCAAAGAATAACCCTAGATCAAACAATGAAATACATTATTTTTTCCTTTTTAGTGCATTTGTATAAATAGAAGCTTATCTTTTAATTATTTTTTTTCATAATTTTTCATATGATTAATCTTTTCCTGGCATATCTAGAACCCCATCGAGCTCTCACCATATAAGACAAAAGACCATAATGAAATTTGTAAATATACTCCACTTGTCATAAAATCAATGTTACTTTAGAATTTTACAAAATTTGTGATGTATACCTACTGAAACAACACCGTGGAAGTTTTTTTCCGTAAAAAAAACACGTTTTTGCGTCCGCTCATGTTCGCTCGAAAAGCTGCCTGCTACTCGGCTGAGTTACCCTTTATGAAATATTTACAGTTGATAACATCGCATATCTGGCGCTTCATTATCATTGCATGTATCCATTAGGGTCTCATGTGAAATTTATGTTCCGATAAACTTCCAAAGAGCATTGAAGTGTTT
Organism: Gonioctena quinquepunctata; assembly: GCA_018342105.1. Taxonomy (NCBI): domain Eukaryota; kingdom Metazoa; phylum Arthropoda; class Insecta; order Coleoptera; family Chrysomelidae; genus Gonioctena; species Gonioctena quinquepunctata. The sequence continues at coordinate 181,628 of JAFIRS010001890.1, read as the reverse complement.
TCAATGATTTACTCGGGTATTTTGCATGTTTTCACCAACTCAGCTGTTGCAGAGAATCTGTGACTGAAACAACATTCATTCGATCGTATTAGAAGACTAAATCAGTATCACATTGGAAAATGCTTCAGTACAGTGTTTGAATGACAGTGTTGAGCTATACTACACATAGAGTAAAGGGTTCACTTGGGGTTATTAAGAGTTTAATAATCATAAATGAAAAGTTGAACTCGATTTCGGATCGATAGGCAGTTGAATAACAGTAGATGTAATTTTGTACTTGAACTAGTACGAGGGTAGATCGAAAAATACTCGTCCACAGAAAATAGAAAAAATTTGGGAACAAATATATTTTTTCTCTGCATGGTCTCCTTTCAGCTCGAATAAATTTGTAATTTTTAATAATCAAATCCACCAGTATAATACTAGAATAAGAAATAACTTGTATGTAAATAATCAAACAAAAACGTGTAATACCAAAACAATAATTTTTTAAGGATTTATTAATTATAATAGTCTACCTGAAAATGTGAAGTCTTCTACCAGTCTTATTCTGTTTGTAAGAAATGCATTAAACCATTTAAGAGACCATTAAAATGATACCAAATTATTATGTATTTTTTGTATTGCTAATAATGTAGGTAGTACTTATAAACAAATATTGTAGATATTTTTTTTTGTAAATTTAATGTAAATGTAAAGTCTTCTGCCAGTCTTATTCTGTTTAAAAAAATTTATTAAACCATTTAAGAGACCATGATACCAAATTATTATGTATTTTTTTGTAATGTTAATAATTTAGGTAGCACTCATAAACAAATACTGTAGATATTTTTTTTTGTTGGGTTTATATTTATATTGATATTTAACATTAACATCTTTAGAGAAATCGAATTGAACGGTTTTCTTCACATAAAAGATTCAATATGAATTGAACCAGAAAATGGTAGATCTCAGGTGAAAAACAACTACTTTCCTGGCAAATACCACGCAGAACGTTGAATGATATTCACCTGAAAATCCATGCATACCTCCATATAAATGGACATTGAATGCAAATGTTTCTTTCTGATAAGCTCGATTATGTTTAATTTATGTCGTGTTCACCTAACAATCCGCATACCGGTTTCAGGTTTTTTTGGCCCTTATCAGTGCGGAGTAGTCAACCAGCCAAAGGTCCGAAGAGCTCTGGCTGAAGCGAGACACAACATAACCAAAACCATCATCGAGTCTATAACACCTATAGGTACGCCGGAAAAGAAAACTTTTAACTGGCGGTACCTAGTGACAGAAAGAAACACTCCGAAAATCTCCCACCTCGATAGGTTTCTAAATAAAAGATTCCTTCTCAGTAGGAGTGGCAAGCCCGACTAGCATATAGTGAAAGATAAACGCCATGTGAAGTGGAATAAATAGATGAATCAAATTAAACGGTTTTCTTCACATAAAAGATTCAATATGAATTGAACCAGAAAATGGTAGATCTCAGGTGAAAAACAACTACTTTCCTGGCAAATACCACGCAGAACGTTGAATGATATTCACCTGAAAATCCATGCATACCTCCATAAAAAATGGACATTGAATGCAAATGTTTCTTTCTGATGGGCTCGATTATGTTTAATTTATGTCGTGTTCACCTAACAATCCGCATACCGGTCTCAGGCTTTTTTGGCCCTCATCAGTGCGGAGTAGTCATCCAGCCAAAGGTCCGAAGAGCTCTGGCTGGAGCGAGACACAACATAACCAAAACCATCATCGAGTCTATAACACCTATAGGTACGCCGGAAAAGAAAACTTTTAACTGGCGGTACCTAGTGACAGAAAGAAACACTCCGAAAATCTCCCACCTCGATAGGTTTCTAAATAAAAGATTCCTTCTCAGTAGGAGTGGCAAGCCCGACTAGCATATAGTGAAAGATGAACGCCATGTGAAGTGGAATAAATAGAAAAATCGAATTAAACGGTTTTCTTCACATAAAAGATTCAATATAGATTGAACCAGAAAATGGTAGATCTCAGGTGAAAAACAACTACTTTCCTGGCAAATACCACGCAGAACGTTGAATGATATTCACCTGAAAATCCATGCATACCTCCATATAAATGGACATTGAATGCAAATGTTTCTTTCTGATAAGCTCGATTATGTTTAATTTATGTCGTGTTCACCTAACAATCCGCATACCGGTTTCAGGCTTTTTTGGCCCTCATCAGTGCGGAGTAGTCAACCAGCCAAAGGTCCGAAGAGCTCTGGCTGAAGCGAGACACAACATAACCAAAACCATCATCGAGTCTATAACACCTATAGGTACGCCGGAAAAGAAAACTTTTAACTGGCGGTACCTAGTGACAGAAAGAAACACTCCGAAAATCTCCCACCTCGATAGGTTTCTAAATAAAAAATTCCTTCTCAGTAGGAGTGGCAAGCCCGACTAGCATATAGTGAAAGATAAACGCCATGTGAAGTGGAATAAATAGAAAAATTGAATTAAACGGTTTTCTTCACATAAAAAATTCAATATGATAATAGATCTCGGGTGAAAAACAACTACTTTCCTGGCAAATACCACGCAGAACGTTGAATGATAGTCACCTGAAAATCCATGCATACCTCCATATAAATGGACATTGAATGCAAATGTTTCTTTCTGATAAGCTCGATTATGTTTAATTTATGTCGTGTTCACCTAACAATCCGCATACCGGTTCCAGGCTTTTTTGGCCCTCATCTTTCTGTCACTAGGTACCGCCAGTTAAAAGTTTTCTTTTCCGGCGTACCTATAGGTGTATAGACTCGATGATAGTTTTGGTTATGTTGTGTCTCGCTTCAGCCAGAGCTCTTCGGACCTTTGGCTGGTTGACTACTCCGCACTGATGAGGGCCAAAAAAGCCTGAGACCGGTATGCGGATTGTTAGGTGAACACGACATAAATTAAACATAATCGAGCTTATCAGAAAGAAACATTTGCATTCAATGTCCATTTATATGGAGGTATGCATGGATTTTCAGGTGAATATCATTCAACGTTCTGCGTGGTATTTGCCAGGAAAGTAGTTGTTTTTCACCTGAGATCTACCATTTTCTGGTTCAATTCATATTGAATCTTTTATGTGAAGAAAACCGTTTAATTCGATTTTTCTATTTATTCCACTTCACATGGCGTTTATCTTTCATTAACATCTTTGTTGTATATTAGGATATACCTATTTTAAATGAAGTTATCATTATCATTATTAAACATCTTTTGCAGAATTTCTAGACGCACACAGCAATTCTACTATTGAATCAGGTAATATTTATGAAAATGTCAAAATGCTCCGAAATGATTTTTTTTTCATTATTTCAATAATTCCACTTCAAATTTGTAAACTGAAACTCATCGTATTTATCATCTCGGCGTTGAAACCGACCATCAATTCATGTCGACAACAGTCCAGCTTCTGGCAACTTTTTCATTGCGGTGCAATTCAACTCCGGAGCGCTTTGACACATGCATCACTCACTCATTAATAAGCTCCTTCGGCACAAAGGCATATCGATCAGGCGCGCATACTTCACCATTCTCGATAGTCGTCTCTTTTTTTCCGGTCACTTTTCACCATCACCGACATTTTTCCCGGGATTCCTTTGTCTAGCCTCCTTTTAATCAAAGAAACCGGACTTGAAGGGGGGGAGGGGTTGCTCAATAGCTGATAGCCCTTTTGTACTACTTCAATTTGATATTCAGTCTACTTTCGGAAGTGTCTACGACCACGCCATTGCGGACAAGTTCTTCAGTTTATTTGAGACGTTAAATCTTGCTTCCCAAATACCCCAATTGAAAACATCGAACGAATGACAAACTGCGGTGAGTTTTCACTTAGATATTTGAATTCAATTGATTCGGAAGTCAAGTGTGGTAAATAATGAAAATTTCGTTTTTTATAAGTTAGCTGTCATTTTTTCAAGTGAAACTTCTTTGAACGCGATGAGAGTAAAATTTCAAGGCTGAAATTTTGATACGAATTTCCATAATTACTGTATCAGATAGCCTTTCACGTGCCAGATGACGTTTTATATTAATTAATTGCTTGGAAAAATATAGTTTATAAAATTTACTAATGACTATTTGAACGCTGAGCGGTTGCAAAATCAAATTGAACTAAAAAGAAACATCTTATTCAACTTGCGTGGGTTAAGAAATGCAGAGATTCGAGAGAGAAACACAAAGACGTTTTTCCGTTACCGGAGTCTACCAACTACAAGTCCGGACATCCAATGATGAAATAGTAAGTAGTAAATCAGTGAAACTATTGGGTGTTACCTATGATAGGCAACTTCACTGGGATTGTCATATTGATTGTTTGTGTAAAAAATTACAGAGTAGCTGTTATAGTCTGACATTTACGAAGAACCACTGTAGTGAGTACACACTACTGTGTTTGTACTATGCAAATTTCCATTCCCATATAAAGTATGGAGTTTTGATTTGGGGAAATTGTGCACATGTAAATAGAGTATTGGTACTTCAGAAATATGCCATTAGAATTCTTGCTAGTATCGATACTAGAACGAGCTGCAGAGATTATTTTAAAAAATTCAAAATCCTAACTGTTGTAAGCTTATATATACTGGAAGTTTGTACATACGTCTATAAAAATAAAAACAAGTTTTTGAATACTGTTGGGAAGCATAACCATAATACACGTTTCGAAGGCCAACTACAACCTGAGAATCACCGGACTACGCTGTACCAAAAAAGTTTTTTTTACTGGCTGTAAATTATACAACTCTCTTGATGAGCATATTAAGAGCTCCCTCGATTTAAATATTTTCAAAACAAGTCTGAAACAGCAGCTAGTTCAGAGAGCCTGCTACACTATAGATGAGTACTTAGTATAATTTGTGTTATGTTCAATATAGCATACTTATATATATATACATATATATATATATATATATATATATATATATATATATATATATATATATATATGTGTGACTGTCTCTCTTGTTGTCTCTTGTGTATTCACGTCTTCTACCTTTTTATGCTATATTGTCCGAAAAGTATGTTCCTGTGAAGATGAATTCCTCAATTTTTATCATGTAATGGTAGGTATCTTATCTTATTTTATTTTGTTTTGATATTTATTTGTGACTTGTCATAAACATGCATCTGTCTTTGGTCCTTGTGATTGAATTTATATGTATATTTTGTGATAAATAAATTGATTGATTGATTGATCTCGAGACTGGAAGACATCGGATCTTGAAGCACTGACTCTGCATTTCATTGTTCTCAATTACTATTAGATTTATCAACTCTGTTGAGAACTGTAATCTCTTTATACTCATAATTATATTCCTTAATCAAAATGTATTCTGAATCCCCTTCCGGAAAGTGTGTGTTCAAAGATGAATCTTCATTTTAGCTCTTATTCCGAATGAGAATACTCTATGAAATTGAAATTGTAACTGACGTTACTCAACGATATTCAAAATTATAAGGATTTCAAAAGGTTTCTCAATAATACCAGAATTATTCAATTAAATTCACTAGTCAAGAGACAATATTCAACAGTTACAAATCTCAACCGTCTGTGATGGAAATCAAGGAAGAACTCCTTACTTTCGTCTGAAAAACCTGCAACTCTCTTACAATAGTGGTACTCGCGCACATACAAATGAAACGTATATTGTTTTCGAAATATTAACGTTTGAAAAGTGACATTTTGGTCATTTCAAACCCAACCAAAAACACCAATGTTGCTTTCAATCAAGTTTGCATTAGAAAAAATTGTTGTCGCGGTAACATCTTGTTTACTGTCAAACTGAACTGCTAACTGTCAAATAGTCCGTTGAGCGCCTAAATCCTTTTATGAAAAGTGTGATCATGGCTCGTAGTTTAGGCGATAAATTTGAAGCAGTTTTGATATTTGGAGAAGCTGGAAGAAATTATCATCTAGCAGTCCGTATGTTTGATGATAGATTTACCGGGAATTATATTTGCGCAAACTTTTAAATAAGCTCCAAGCAACTGGTACGCTGAAAGATGCTTCAAGATCAGGAAGACCTCCTCTTTCAGAAGGAAAAAAGGTAGAAATTGTTGCTGAAATGGTAATCAATCCGACTAAGTCGACGTCTGCAGTTGATGAATCCCGTGGAGTAAGTTCAAAAAGTCTCCAAAGAGTCCTAAAACAAGAAAATAATCCTGGATGCTCTTACGGAGGATAATCCAGACCGAAGGGTTGAATTTTGTGAGTAGTTAACAAGAATAATTGAAGGAGAACGGGGCTTCCTAAAACGTGTATGTTTCGCAGACAAATGCACGTTTTTTCTTAATGGAAAAGTCAACAAACAGAATGTACGATACTGGAGCGATACTAATCCGCATATTTTCAGAGAGGGACATACCCAGTTTCCTAGAAAGGTGAATGTTTGGGCGGAGATTTTGGGCAATCGCGTTGTTGGACCGATTTTCATCAGAGGCAATCTTACAGGAGTTCTTTACAGAAATCTTTTAGAAACTGAAATTGAACCTCGAATAAGACAAATTGTATTAAACAATCAGGAAGAGTTTGAAAATCGTGAAATCATATTTCAGCTGGATGGGGCACCTCACCATTTCGATCGCGTGGCTAGAGAGTTCCTCGATACAAACTTTCCTGGGCGATGGATAGGTCGCAGGGGAAGTACAGAATGACCACCAAGATCTCCAGATCGTACACCTCTAGTTTTTTTCCTTTGATCTGAAGTCAAAAATCTACGCCACTGGATGTCAAACAATAGAAGAGTTGGAACGCAGAATAATAGATACATGTGAAGAAATAGATGAACAGACTTTCATCAACGTGAGGGAAGCTATTTATAATAGGGCACTTTATTGTCAAGATTTAGGACGGGGCCACATTGAACACTTGATGAAATAATTGCTGGGATTAAATAAAAGTGTTATTCAAAAATAAATTATAATTTTTAGCTAACTAATTTGTTTTGATTGTGAATTTACAGAACACATTCGTAGGCTTCGAGATTTTCCGGTAAGCGGTACTCAATAAACTCTCTTCACGCCTCTCATTAGTCGAGTTCATTGAGAGATTTAACTATAAATTATTGATAACGTATAGTTAGCAAAATGTTTTACCGGAAGTGACCGAAATCCATACTTCATTTTAAACCGGAATGTCACTTTTCAAACGTTAATATTTCGAAAACAATTAAATTTAGAAGTAAAGTGTATTGAAGAAAAATGTTGAGAATTATGAGCAAATTTCGAAAATAATATACGGGGTGTTCTATTTTAAAAAATTATTGAAGATGGCGCTCAGCCGCCATTTTGAAACTTTTAGCTGTGATTTTTTCATGAAAAAGTAGGTTTTTATCTCCCATTCAAGCCCTCCAAATTTCGTTGCGATATACCAGGTGGTTCAAAAATTAATAGGGGGGGAACGGACTTTAGACGAGAACTGTATATTTAGGGAGTATTCTCATTCAGTTGGGAGTGCCTTATAATTAATTTTAGTGGCCCATTTGGATATATGATTGTCGAAAATCCAGAGGAAACGACAACCCCACTATTACTATCTTATCTAACTTACGTTATTCTCATATCTATATTGTTGACGAAGAAGATCTTTCGTAAACATTTTCATATTTTTCCGGACTGAGTTCAATATCTATTCCCGTCTAGAAAATTTCCATGTTGCCACTTAATATTACTACTGTTCAACGATTTCAATCCGTAGGCCGTGAGATTAACACAAGAATGGAACACGTGTTCCAGGAAACCATAAATTCACATAAGTGCGCCTATCAAGAAATATGAGTTATTTTCATATTCGAAGAAAATCCTCACTTTCATAATAGCTTAAAAATTGCCTCACTCATTGAAAAAATCCTCACAAAAGGAATTGTAGATATCTTAATATCGCGATTACATTTAAAAAAAATGCCCTTCTACAAACTACAATGTATATTATGTTAGTACGAAAACACCCAAAGCGTTTCCTCATTTTAGATATACACAGTCTTTGACACTTGACGACATGTTTTCCTGACTCCTGATTGACGACTGCAGAATCCAACCCGATTTGAAATTAACTACTTATTCATTAATTAATACGACGAGTGATTTCTCTTGTATGTTACTGTTCAAAATACGCATGGATCTGTTCGGTGTTTGGTTGGTAAAAACCAGCACAAGACAATCAGCCAATCAGAAAACAGTTTTTAAATCTGTTCGTAGATTTGTAAAGCACAACAGGCGCATACAAGAAACTTGGAAAAACTTACTGGCAACACTGTTCACGTGTTATGAATGACGAATAAGAGAGAACAAATAGCCATAAAATTATCGAAGAAGAAGAAGACTAGTTCATAATAATGGCCGTAGATAATTTGAAAAAAATAAACAAATCTGTCTTTTGTGTTTCTAAAACAGAATGTTTGATAATTGTGATTTGAAAAGTGCGATTCGATAAGTGCCAAAGCTGCGTTGACATCTACCAGTTTTGACTTCATCTACCAGTTTGGATATAACGAGATTCGTTTGTTTTCATCACTTTGAAATTGAATATATATCGCAAACATCCTGAAATGATTTTTTTTTATTCACTACTGCTGTGTACACGACAATTCCAAATCGAATATCAAAATTCTGTATTTCGTGTAAAATTTTGTATATTTAAGCAAAGCGCTTTCGGACTACGACCATCTTCAGTGCTTATCTGAAATGTTTATGATATAATTATGATGTACAAATATAAAAAATTGTTCAGTACCTGTCATGAGAATTGAAAATCATCTTGATTGAGTAAAAGCTTGTGAGCATTATCACATGTGTTGTATGTTCCTGTTCTCAGAATCACATTTATAATGTTCAAAACAATGAAAATTTATAAAATTAAAAACTAAATCATCTCCACAAGTATAAAGTTGTTTATTTTAATTCAAACATGTTTCTGGAATATATATTCCCATCTTCAGTGAATTGTACAATACTAAAAGATAAAAATGAGAAGGACATTATAAATTCTGTGATGTTAAACAACTTGCCAACAAAAATTTTTTTGGATCAGAAAAGATTATTTAAATGAAGAAAAGGTTGAAAACACATGTTTCCACCTTATTAATGTAGGTAGTTTTTAAGTTTGGGAAACGAGCCCCAAAAATCATACAACGTCCACATTGTGTGGGAAAATGAGTTTGTTACAAAATTATTGAGCAACACATATAAAGGCGATTTGACAAGGAAGAGAAAAATGGACTCTATAATAACGATGTAGCAAGAGGGAAACCGTGAGTGGGGGAAGATCGCAAATATGGGTGAGAAGTTATCTTTCTTTTTAGCTAGGAATTAAAGCAATACTATTGACTGAGTGAATTAGTTCAGAGTGTGACCGGCAGGTGTCCGGTATAGTTTAAAAAGATCATATATAGATGGGGGTGGAACTCAAATATGAAAATCATTTTTAAAGTTGTTTTTTTTTTAATCATTTGATGTAAAAAACCAAACTGAGCAAGTAAGGGAATTTGAAAGAATTAAGGGAGGGTTGAAACTTGAGAGATCTGAAAAAGGGTATACAGTCAAAGTGTATTTGGTCATTAAGAGAAATCACACTAGGATCAAGAATTGTTTCGTTTATGTGGAATATTTCACTAATGTTTAAGGTGATGCCTTTGTTGTAGATTTGAAGAAAATTTATGTCTTTTTCGGAATTGAAAGAGTGTTTAGAGTTGATTATGTGGTTAGCGAAAGAGTTGTTAGTGTTTAATTCAAAAGAGTGATCTTGATTTTTATGTTTATCTATTGTCTTGGAATGTTCTTTAATTCTTTTGGAAAAAGGTCTGCCAGTTTGGCCTATGTATGTTGCTGAACAATTGGTAGTGGAACACAGAAGTTGGTTAACACCAGATTTGGCTAAAAGGGGAATTTTGTCTTTTGTGTTGACCAAATTCTTGTTGGAATTGTTTGTACAAAAGGAGATACAAAGTTGGTTGTCAGTTCTCTGAAAGATATTGTTTATGTCCAAAGATACTTTGCCTAAAAAAGAAATCGAGCCATAACGTGAAAAGGGTGTGGAAGGAAAAAGGTTCCTATTGATATTTTTATTGACATGACGTTGGTAAATTTTGGAGATTATGTGTGGAGGAAAATGATTGTTGTGACCAATCGGTTTGATTACATTGAGTTCCTTGTTGAAATTAGAGTGGTTCATAGGGATCGAAAACAATCTCGAAAATAAAGAATTGAAAGAAGCAAATTTCTGTATTTCAGGATGGTGGGAATCATATTGAATCACATTGTCAGTGTGAGTTGGTTTCCTATAGATAGAAAAATCGAAAAGGTTAGTAGTAGGATTTTTTTGTATCAATAAATCTAAAAAGGCTATTGAATTGTTGGTTTCTTTTTCCACGGTATAATTGATGGCAGGATGGAGAGATTTGAAAAAGTTGTGTAAATTGTCTAGAATAGAAAATTGTTTTGGCCAACAACTAGACAGCCGTGGTAAGAAAGCGTGCTGTCAAGTGTCACGTTGTGTGCGATGTTGCCAGATTTACAGGTTTATGATTATGGGTATCACTTAAAATTTGGAAATTATAATATGGAAAAACATAGAGGCAGTGTGGTTGGGAGAAATGTCAAGAGGAAGTAGATAGTGAATTTCAAGTTTTGATGCATAAGAGGTTTGAAAGGCATACATATTTGACAAGTGTGATGTTGACAGATGCAAAGCTGGGGTTGGTGGCGCGGAAGTAGAAAAACCGCTGGAGAAGAAGAATTCATTAAATTTAATAATGATAATTAAATGGTGGAAGGACTTACAAACTCCTTAAGTAATATTAGGTTGGCTTGACAAAGTCGATATTTTTTATAATAAACTGGTGAAAAGACTTTCAAACTCCTTATTCCATATAAGGTTGGCTTGAAAAGGCTCTTCTTGAGAAGATGAAAATATGAGAGAAAAAAGGTTTTTAAACCCTTGATCCATACAAGGTTTTTTTTGGAAAGGGAGGAAATTTAAACCTTATTTCATATAAGGTTGGCTTGAAGTTCTAGAGAAGTTGAAGGTGGTGAGAGGTTTTCATGAAATCCTTGATCCATACAAGGCATTTTTAGATTCTTCTACCACACAATCAATTCATTATTCCACATTATTGCATCATTGCATACGGCAATTGCGTTCACTCACAGCTCTGATCAAGAAAGCTGTGGTTAGGTTAGGTTTTAACATGTTTAAATAAAACGGATTTTTAACCGCTGTAATTCGCTATAAAACGGCAATATACCCTCGTCATTCACGGATGTGCAAGAGGGTAGATAACACCCTGTATAACTTACAGAGGCTGTATAAATTGTGCCTATTTTGGAGGTATGGATACTTCGATGCTGAATTACTGTTTTCAACTCTAAATTATACAGTATTAGAATATATGAAAATGTGGAGTAGATGTTAGCGCTTTCAAGTAGCAATGTGTGTTACTTGGGCGTTGACAGGTTTATAATTTCTATTAGAAATGTATGCGATGTCTCTTGTAGAATACATGCGTGATAATTTGATGCTTGAAACATATACGTTTGGTCACAAAACGTCCGCAGCTATAGTTATCATATTTCCATCTACATAAGGGGTTCTCATAAATTGATTTTCACTTCGAATGATCATCTTGTCTAGCCAGCCGTGAATAAAGTTACCTCTCCGAAGTAGAGAAAGTACTCACACTTTCGGTTTATCACTTCTTGTCGATGAAAGGCACGTCGTAATTTACTAAGTTCGCAACCCCGCCTCTGTCTACCCTAAACTCCTTAACAGTATCGTCTAGAAACATGCAGCGTCTCGTCTCAAATCCCGAGGACCCATTAGCTTTTTGCCTGGTCTTCTCCATCTTGTGCATTGTGTGGCTTGTCTGATTTAGCGTCTCTTTCATTGCAACTGTGTTTTTGCATCCCCATCTCTCCACTATCTCTCCCTCAATCTCTTTCGCTGCACTAATTGCTTTCGAGTTTTATTATCGTTGCGGAGAGATGATCTGAATATGGACTAAATGAGGTGGAAATACTTGGAAATCGATTCGAAGAATTGCAATCCGGAAGGATCCTCGATATTGTGGATGAATTGCATGGAAGACGTAATGGGATTGAATGAATCTAATTGCACTTTGAAAAAAAGCGATTATTTTCAACACAATTGCAAATATAAGACGCACCCGCCTTTAGATTCAATCTCTATCCCAATCCGTCTCGTTCAAAGATGAATAAATTTGAATTGGAAACGCTTCCAAGATTATTTTTCGATCGATTGAACGAAACAGAATTGAAATAAAATGCCAAAATATTGAAAAATACTCTGTTACATTACTAGTGTGGAAAGTGACCCATTTCACATGAGTGTGAATTGGCACATTCACACAAGTAATGTACACTTGTTTTTCTATGACCACAGATTAAATGCACAATTAAATTCTTGAATACTTTAATTCAAGAATTTTACAAAGAAAACTAATGATTGATTAAGAAATATTCAAAAATAACAACTACTTGGAATTGTAGAAATTGAAAGTAATATTACGGAGCAATATAGCGTCTGTGAATATACCGGGTGGCTCCAAGGTGGCTCACCCCTTGTAAGACACTTTATTTTTGAACCCCAAATTTGAAATTATCTGATTCAAACTTAAGAAGGTGAAATCACCTTGCCGATAGGCTGCTCAGATGGATTCGGTTAGGCCGTGGGTAAGGTTCAATTAATAACTTTTCTTAGTTTATCAAATTGGGCCACTGAAAAAATTATACATTAATTGACTAGTTCATTAGTTGGGCGCCAGGCTTGCTAAAGACAAAAGCCAAAGATAAGTAAAATTAAATAAACATCACCTAGCTTGTATGGGAAGGCAAATAAATATGCAAGAAATCAACTTAACAAATTTATTCCAGACTGAATGGTAAAAATGACTGGATAGAAAAGATATAAAAAAACGAACGTTAACAATGTTACTTGAAGAGTATGAAAATTCTGTGAAAAAATTGAAAAATTACATGTGGATTAAAAATATTTTTGACTCCGATTAAATCTGAACATTTACGAAGTCACGATTCCTCTAGCTGTTGGTGATACGGATATACCCGCGGAGGTCGTCAATGGAGGGAGATGAAGGCTGGTTTATGCGAAGCGGTACGATGACGAATCTGGTCGTGGGTGGTTATATATTGATTTCTGGACCCCCTTGTTAGCGTGAGTTGCTTTGCTCTTCACGGACCAGGCTGAATTTAATGTGCTGTCTGACCTCCTAGGGTACCAGTCCTTCTGTCTCAATAGGTGGCTTCACTCCGTGGTATATATCATGCAAAGAAGATGATAGGAATCAACATTTGTACAAAAAGGGGAGAACGAAGGATATCCTTTGAACCTCAAGTTTTTATGTTTCAAATTTTAATCTAGAGTCAAAAGATAGATACAAGTGATAGCATACAAAAAAAATCTCAGTCTATATAGAAGACTGGAAGATTACAGTGAAAGAACAAAGATAATAGTAATCGAATCTGCTATTATGGATTCAAATTTCCAAGTTAATTTTGATAATTTAAAAAATATTAACAATGAGAAAAATTTAAAACCAAACAAAACAAACCTCACCCAAAACGTTATGTTCAAATTCAGTTAAATTTTGAAACAAAGTAAGCTTTGATAAGGTGATTATATTTACTTGAAGAGTTCAAAAAAATGGAATAAGTAAAGGTATTTCAAAAGAAATATAAAAATTTCCTTGAAACTTAACCAGAGAAAAAATATAGTATTTCAAAGCAAAATACTCTAAAATTTCCAGAGGAAAAATCTAATATGTTCAAAGAAAAAAATTCTCTAAAGGTTGCCAGAGAAAAAATATAGTATTTTAAAGCAATATACTTAAATGTTGCCAGTGCAAAAATATTCTATTTTAAAGCAAGTACCATAGGAAAATATAGCGTTATGAACCAAAATACTCTAGTAAGCTACAAAAAAATTAGGGTTCATGAACCAAGATATCAGTCAGAGCAAAAGTATACTCTCGAGTAAAGATAAGAAGAGAAAGACACACGTCTTTCAGTGAGCACAACTCTCTTAGATAAAAATAAAGTCAAATAATTCTTTTTATCGAAGAATTTTCAGAGATAAACCGAAGAGGAAGACCTCACGTCTTTCAGTGGGCACAACTCTCTTAGATAAAGATAATTTTGAAATAGGGCGGCAATTCCCTTTTCAAATCGATAAGCCAACAAATTCTAAAAAAAATGAATGAATTTCCCTGCTCTTGGCGACAAGGTAGTAACTGAAATGATTCCACAACGATCAAAAATCAAATAACCCTCACTGTTAATTGAATGAAGTAAATCGATATAAGGAACTTATTGAACGTGAATCAAATTTCATGCTTGAGGCATATATTAAATCGAGTGTTCTGAGACCAGTTAAGCTAGAGGTACAATCCTCTCCAGAAGCAATTTTTTCTCAAGAGAAAAGAAAATTAATCTCATAAACATGTAGTTATGAAAATTAAAAGAATTGCTTACCAGAGAGCTGTCCTATAAGGTACTGCCGAACTGTCCCAGAAAAGTCGAATACACCCTTCAATCGGAATCCTTGGAATAATCCACTGGTCGTGTGAGGTAAGTAAGCGCTAGTCCACTCGAAATTACCAATTATCGGTACCTAAAAAATGAAAAAGCGTAGAACTGATTTCCAAAAAAAAATTAGTCCCCAATGCTCGGAACAGATGTTACGTCAGCCACAACATGTGCTATAAATGCTTTGCCAAAATGGCCGAAATATATTTTTTTGATTTTTTTCTTTACTTAAATCGAAAACACAAATCAACCTTGATAGAAATTAGCCAAAGTAAGATATAAAATAATATGTAGATTATTTAATCGTGAATTCGCTGACAATTCCAAAGGTGACGAAAATCGACAGTTTAGAATATATACTTAACCTTCAAAAATTACCATTTATTCACCATCCAAGAATTCGAATATTACAAGCATAGAAAAAAGCGTATAATGTTAATCATCTACAACATTAATTGCAGAACAAGGAAAATAATTTTACTTCACCAAACTCAACAATGATAATCATTCAACTCATAGATCGTACATACCAGAATCAATTCACTCAGCGCACCTGCCTATCTCGAGGTTCAATTCAAGAAAGAGACCGATCATCCTTTCGGTTCGACGAAATCATAATTCACTTGTTTTTTCAAAAACTATTCTCGGTTTTTTCTCTATTTAAAAACTCTCATGAAAAAAACAGATGCTCAACTTGACATGAAATAGGAACTGTGATGATCCCTGGCACCCATATTCCAAGGTAGATAATAAAGAGCGCATACGACCTAAGCAGTGACTACTGACCCGTACCACCGTAAAGATAACCGGAAAAATTATGAGAAATTTGTTATATATAAGGAAGTAACGAAAAATTCGTTACACCCTATAACTTTTTTATTATTGAGGATAGAAAAACTAAATTCGGGGGTTAAGTATTGTTCAATTTACATTTTTCGACATATTCCTTTGCTTTGCCGTACTTCCGGTTTGACCGGAAGTGACCCCAACTTTCTATTTTGAAATGGGACATCTTATATATTTTCACTTATTTCGACCAAGAATGATCGAGCCATTGCATGGTTTTTTCGATAAACAAGTGTTAAAATGTCATTAAATTTCATCTTTTGGGGCACGTTGCTCAGATTCAAACTTTAACGACAACATGTAGTTGTTTGTTTTTATGGTTAATTATGATATATGTTATTTTATTGTTCCTTTTTGGTAAGCACTTTGTCACTGTATTTCTGAGCACATTGTCAAACTATGATCATTCTTTTTATTCCAGCTGTTGTATAATAAATATCATACTGAAGATGGGAACAGTTGTTGCCGAAACATGTTTATGCTTTCTTTAATTTAATCAATAACAACATTTCTGTGGAGTTGTTCTTGATGATGTCGATCACTCCACTTTGAGGATGGACTACTTCATTCTAATGTAACTAATTTTAAGTCGGCGCCAAACAAACAATCAACGAAGATCATTAAATTACTCTAAAGAAATGATCACAACAAAATAACATGAAAATGCAACGAGTCCATTCGGTCTTGTTTATATAATTCAAAAACGTTTTCTCAAACTTATGCTATCCAAAAACTCAAGGTATCTGAGTGATCGGTTGTACGAATAATCAGAAGTATTAGACTTGGGACAGCTTTATTATAAAAACAGCAATATAAGACAATATAAATGCAAAAATGGACTCGTAAAACTAACCCATACTCACCACACTAGGAGACACAAACAATATCAATGCCCTCGAATATATAAATTTATTGGACAGAAAAGTGTTCATTATCTAGGTCCTAAGTTATATAATACCCTTCCAAATAATATTCAAGAGAGACAATCCATTTTTGCATTCATAAAAAAGTTGAAATATCGTATAAAAAATACTCCCCCAGAGTTTGTCCACAACTGGATTGATTGAATCAGGTTGCGCTTTTAAATCGTTTGTTCTCTAGTAATAAGGAAATATTTTAACTTTTCTTCTGTTCGGTACATTTACCCGTTTATATTTACACACTCTGTAATTTGCATTTTATCTTGTACCAAATTAATTTTATAATATATATATATATATTATTTTTATATTTTTTTAAATTTTATAATAAGTTATAATATAGTATAGTATAATCAAATATTGGCCGCATTTATTAATATTTATCTATATTTGACTAATATTATTCTTCTTTTTTTACTTTCTCAATTGTGTTACTAGTAATATTGTATAATTCTGTCATTATATTTGTTAGTTCATTTGTCACACCCGGGATCGGTTCCAGCGGATTTCCATGTTTGTTCTGTCATATATGTTCAAATTGGCAAACCCATTTATGTATGTATATCTTCTATAATTGTATTGTTGATTATTTTTATTGTGCAGAATAAACCTTATTATTATAATTATAATTATATTGACTTCGAGAACGCTCGGCAATTTCCGGCGCAGTTATTAATTTGCTTGTTTGTTTGTTTAGCGCCGACTCAAAATTGGTATCTTGGGAGCTCAGTTATTAAG
The DNA here is from genome assembly GCA_018342105.1 of Gonioctena quinquepunctata. Lineage (NCBI taxonomy): Eukaryota > Metazoa > Arthropoda > Insecta > Coleoptera > Chrysomelidae > Gonioctena > Gonioctena quinquepunctata. The sequence continues at coordinate 164,542 of JAFIRS010001890.1, read as the reverse complement.
ACTAAAAAGATTTATTTTATTTTTTGCTTTTCAGTTTTTTTTTTTTTCATCGGTTGAATTTTTTGTTAAAAAGTTTTTATTACGTAAACATTATCCCACAAAATTCAACACCCCTGTCGGGATCGTTTTCTGTGAGATGATTCACCATTTGGAGTGTGTTGGAACGCATTTCAGTTTTTAGTAAAATTTTATGAGCAGAAAAGGGGATACATCGCCATACATTTGCCACTTCCTTCAGTGTTTTCTGTGGATTGGCATGCATTTCACCACTTCTAGTTGTTGTAAACTTCTCGTGAAGTATTTTCTGCAAATTGGGTTATCGAGGATGTTCTCATTGAATAGCCGAACAGCTTGGTGGCTCTCTTAAATAAGTTTTATTTTATTTATTCTCCCTCCTGAGATATCCATTTAGAACTCTCTGCTGAGTCGAACAGTCAAAGTGAAAGGGATTAACAGACTACGATAACTTGTATTATTGAAAATATGTGAGTTTTCAATATATGTTATTTTACAAGATATCTTCAGAAGTATTCCAGCAGATAATAATATTGGTCATCGCCAAGTTGTTACAAATTCAACTTGAAAAATGTATTCGTGCTGCTAAAGTAACTCCCGCCATATATTTGGTAGGTTGTTCAACCTAACCCTCAACCACACCAAAAGGGAAATGCATTGATTTATCACTTATAATTTGATCAATAAGGAACATAAATGTGATGTGCCAATAGGAATGAGAACTGTCTGTAAAACCTTTGTTACAGACCATCGTTAGCAATAAAAATATATTCAATGAACCATATTAATTGCCAAAGTAATACAGTATCCTTACTCGATTTGATAGTTATTTATGTATCAAGGGCGTAAAATAGGCTTTTATGGACCGCAGCGTGTAAGTAATAGCCCGAGCGATAGCGAGGGCTATTAACACGCCTAGGTCCATAAAAGCAAATTACGCCCGAAATACATACAAAATTTTATGCACGACCGGTATATTTGATGTCATGTAGATAGATACCTCTTTATATCTAGAACATGATAAAAATACATCAAGGCTGCCGTGAGGATGTATATTCATATCATATCGGAAACAGAATAAATCAAGAAGTGATGGAATGAATGTTACCATGGCAACTCAGTCAATTTTTCGAAATAAGATTATATAGGCTAGTAGCCATATTTGCTGTCAATTTTTGTGATCACAGATAATTCATTACTGATTTTGAAATGGATTCAAGCGACGAAGAAAGTGTGAATTGTACCTACTCCACCAGAAATAAGTAAAGCAGCTGAGGATGCGAAATTGAGTTTATTGCCAAGTAAATCCAAAAAAATATACGACAAGGTGTATGAAGAATTCGTGAGGTGGTGCAACGAGAAAAATGTGAAAAATAAGAAATACACAGAGACTGTACTTCTTGCCTATTTTCTGGAAAAATCTAAATATTGTAAGCCCTCTACCATGTGGTCATATTATTCCATGCTGAAAGCTACTTTAAATGTACATAATATAGATATCAGTAGATACGCAAGATTGATAGCTTTTTTGAAACGAAAATTTGATGGTTATAAACCAAAGGAATCGAAGATTCTAAGCAGAGAAGAAATCGAGTTATTTTTGAGGGAAGCACCAGACGATTTATATCTTATGATGAAAGTAAGTTCTAATTTCATGTTTTCTCAATGTTCAGTATGTTAATCTGAGAATTTATTGTAGGTATTTGTGGAGCATGTCGCCGCGAAGAATTGGCAAATATCACAGTGGACGACATTCGAAATTTCGAGACATCTTACTCATAACTATACGAGAAACCAAAACGAAGATAGATCGAGTATTTACTGTAATCGATAAAGAACAGAAATCGCCAAATTATTTAGATATTTACAGAAAATATTCTTCCTTGCGAGATCAGAATGATCAAAAGCGGTTTTTTTATATTATAAAAATGGCAAGTGTACGAGACAGGTTATCGGAAAAAATACATTCGGTCAAATACCATTCAGAATAGCCACTTACCTAGGTATTTCTAATGAAAAAAAATATTCTGGTCACTGCTTCAGACGTTCCTCAGCAACTATGTTAGCAGATGCAGGCGAGGATATAATCAACATTAAAAGAAGTCGACGACTGTTGCGGAAGGTTATATTGAAAATTCAGTTGTAAATAAGCTGAAGATTGCTAAGAAAATTGTAGAAAATGATGAGCCTTCTACTAGTCATTGCAGACAATCTGAAAATATTGCTCACTACTCTGAAACACCAGATAATAACATGCATTCTCTTCAGACTTCTAGTAATGAGGAATCAGTTGAAATCAGTAACTATCTGCAACAACAGAAAACAACAAATCCAAATATTTCCATAAATAACTGTTCTAATTGTATTGTCAATATTAAGTTATAATTCATTTTTTAAATCAATGTATGTTCATTGTTTTCGTTATATTATCGTTAATAATGTTTTGGGTTTGAATATAGATTTCTATCGATATGAGATTGAAATTCACTTTAGCGCCTGTTCAACGATTTTATCGCTCGCCGGGCGATAAAGTAGTCCGCGGGCGCTAAAGTGCTACTTTACGCCCGCAAATCCGGGCGCTAAAGTGCTACTTTACGCCCGGTCGTGCATAAAATTATTTACGTCTTCGATATTTCGCACTCTGTTCAGTCACGTTAGCTCTTTTTGACTTATATAATTACTCGTTTTATATTAACCGTTTATAACCCTATGATTGCATCAACGGGATTCGCACATAACAACTCACTCAGTTCTCCTCCACTCTTTCTAGACTCTCTGACTGAATTTAACTACTCTCACGAAAACGCGTTTTGTTTCTTCTGCTCGTTTTCGTGTACGTCTTTCTGTTTTGAATAACTCTCAATCCTGCTTTTCGGTTTTAAAATACCAAAAGACGTCACTAGTTCAACAAATTCCCATGTCAGTGGTCCAACTTCCGGATTGTCCGGGAAGTGACGTGTTTATCCGACGAACTATGGCGAATTCGACTCGGGACCGTTGGTAATAAGTGTCTGGGAACGGAGTGGCAAGCGTACGGAGTCCCATCAATCTATCGAAACATTTCAATCAGTTGCGGAATGCCCTAGAGCCGTAATAATACCTTGGGAGAGTTCGGGAGAGTCGATGTCGAAGTTAATTTATCGAGAATCGGCCAGGGTAATGGATACACAAACTTGATTATTCGCCTACATCACAATGTCCGATCGATCCAGGGTAAACACAAACAAAAGTGGAGTTGGGCATATCTGTAGGATATCAGTACAAGATAGTGTTGAGTTATTACGAATGGTCTACAAACTCACCATACCTATTGCAAATATCGACCATAGGCGCTCTCGAAAGGGAAAGCGGCATGGATTCTGATAATTAATTAGAAGAGTATTCTGTGTGTTATTTTGGAAAAAGCAAATATTGTCTCACTAAACTTGCTACCAGTTGAATCCCGAAGTACTTGCAATATTGGAATTAAGGTAAAACGCAAATATTGAGTATGAAAAGTTAATAGGTAAATTTGAGCTGTTGAAATTGGCAGGAGTTCGGTCAGTGTTTTGAAGAAAACCAAAGATGTAAAATAGTCGACGTTTCAAAGCTTTTATTGCAAGGAAAACCACTTTTAAATGTAAGTATCATTACACTGTAATTAGGATATCATTCATCATTGTGTTCATAGCTCGTTGATGTGTTTATGTTCCCTTATTTTAACTTAACGTTTTATGTACCTGCATTACATTGCTCCGTCCTGGCTTCCCTAGCTTTTACCCTTACCCTACGATTTTATATTTATTCTGAAACCTTTCAAGGACTCAATTTTTAACATGTATGATTTTGTTAATATGTTTTATGTTTATTTTTACTTCAAAGTCCTGAAAGCTTCGAAACGTCGACTATTTTAAATCTTTGGTTTTCTTCAAAACACTGCCACTCCTGCCAATTTCAACAGCTCAAATTAATACAACGGTCGCCATCCTATTCTATTAATAGGTAAAATTCTGCTGAAGGCACTCGACCACAATTATTTACTAATGAAGGTAAAATAATTCAAAAATGAAAATAAAATATTCTTGGGCACCTAACTTGATTCTCGATTGTTTTTAATCATGCAATGAATTGATAAAAATGACTATGATATAACCGATGAAGGCTATATACTAAAAGTGACTAAAGTGGACTCGATAAGCAAACTTGAGAAACATTATTTGATTTTGATGAATGAGGTATCACTCATCAGCCTCTACAGAAAATACTTCGCATATCGGTGAAGAAAAACAGATTTATGCACAGCCCAAGTTATAGGAAAAAACAATGGCTAAAATAACCAATGAAATTTCTAAATTTTCCCGAGATGTTATGTTAATAATATTGAAGATGTTAATAATGTTAATACTAAAGTGGCATGGAGGTAAGAAGGAATATTAGACGGTCATCATAAATTTATTGATCATTCATATAAAATAAAGTGATAAATAGTGAAAAATTATCAAACGCAACACTTGATAATATTTTTACGAAATCAACTTCAGTATGCCCCTGCCTGTATTAACGTCTGGTAAGCGAAATCGCCGCCGATAAAGAGATTACAATTTTATTTATGAATAAACAACGACCCACATGGATTCCAAGAAATGCCGCCGACAAAGATATTGGAATGTAAACAAACGAGGCCAGGTTGCTGTGAGACATTGAAAAGGGTCGAGGCCATTCTCGAGAGTTCGTTGATCGTCCTGGAATGTTCGAAATGTGTCGAGGACGAATATATAAGCGGGCGCATGAAGAGACAATCAGTTTATTTTTATTTGTTGATGTTATTTGTGTGATCAGTTGAAAGATTGTACAGTGCGGTATTTTGAACTGTGAGTATATTTACTTATACAATCTCAACTCCACACACTATCTGGTTTTTATTTCTAATAATAAAATTATACATATTTCTCATATTATACGGTATACGGGCAGCGGAATGGCCCAAAATTAAATTTTTCGACACATTCTACAAATTTTGAAAAAATAATTAAATTAAATTTACCAAATCTCGAAAATTCGTGTAAGGCACTGGTTAATTTCAGGCACTTGTCCTCCAGGAAACAGATTCAGCATTCGGCTTGATATGCGAGGTCTTTTTGAATAACTTTTCTTTTCAATAAATAAAATAATAATTTTTCTTCAAGTTAAATTTATCAAGAAAAATAAATAAACTTTACTTATCAATTAAAATAACTCTTATATTGAACTCGATTTATCTTTTTCCTAACTATAGTTACAAATAATACACAAAAATAACTTCAATACTTCCATTGAATCAAAAAAAGATATATAACACAGTTCAAGGTTCATCGATAAAATAATCTCATGAAAATAAGATAAAAATAAAATCATGTCTTACTTTTAAAAAACTATACTTTCATTTTCATAATTCACTTTTTCATAATCAAAACAAATATAATCCGTACTTCCCGAAAAAAAAAATCGTATTTCATCATTACCAATAATTTCCGAATTTAATAAAACTTTTTATGCGTTTGCATCAATACGAATACTTTCTTCAATGAGGTTCAACTCAATAATAAAGAAAGCAAGAGTTAGACTATTTTTTCAAAGTGTAATGAACGGATATCTCATTGATATGGAATCATTGTTTCAATTCCGTAAATTTTTTGTGTTGAAATTATTTTATCATTCATTGAAAAAACTGGTTTGTGTTCAACGATTCCATGAAATCATATGAAACCTCATCATTATTGATATTTTTGGACAACAAGTCATAATGCTGAATAATGCTTCATCTTATGGATAATCTCATAGAAAAGCACCTCTACGAGGTCCTCTTCTATTCATTCATCCATTGTAAAAATGAGCAAATCTATAGAAAAGGGTAATCGAAAGAAATTTCATCATTCCTGATACTTGGGATTCAATATTGAAAGAATACTCAACATCAACAAGAGAGATCCTGAACGCGTAGAAAATTAATTTTTAGAATGCATCGAATATTTCTATACAAAATAGTATCTATTGTGATTTCTGGCTTTGACAAGGTTTTCGATTGACACAAGATAAATAGTCGCGTTACTTTCATTGCAGTTCATTGAGCATGATGTCGAAAACAAAAATATAAATCCATATAAACTGCCTTCCACTACTGAAAAGAGAGTAGGGAGCTTGACATCGATTCATGGTGAAATATGATACTCAATGAAAAGGGAGGGTGAATCTAAATGGATTGTAATTTTTCAGTAGTCGAAGGCTATTCACTGATTAAAAAAACCGATTTCTTGTTACATATCTCTGAGATTATTTCTGACACTGATCGTATCAAAAATGATTCCAAAAAAATTACAAAAAGTTATTTCTCAATATGTTTCTAATTGGATAAATGTCTGTGACTGTGACATGGAACGAAAAAAAGAAGTAGCTAATTGTGGTGTAGATATGTGTAATGAAATTCGATCCAGAAATGGGAAATTCATCCAGAAATGGGAAGTTGAAAAGTTTTAGGCTATCGAAATTAATTTGTTCATTGATACAATGTAAATTATAACTTTGTTAATTCCGAGAGTTTCAATCAGATTGAGTTTTTTACCTTTATCGCAAATATGTAAAATTTCTAGGTCAGAGTTGGGATAAAAATTGTGCTTTTCGTTTATAATATGGTTAGAAAAAGCAGAATTAGAGTTACTAAGTTCTTTTTCGGAGTTAGAATCTATTAATCGAACGTGTTCGGCTAGTCGGGTTCTGATCTTGCGGCCTGTTTGACTAACATAACATGTTTCACAATTGGTCAAACAGGCCGTAAGATCAGAACACGACTAGCTGACCACGTTTGATTAATATTCTAACTCCGAAAAAGAACGTATTAACTCTAATTCTTATTTCTCTAACCATATTATGAACGAAAATTTTTGCATTGAACCCGTCGATTTGAACATTGATACAATCCTGCTCCGCAACTTGTCGATGAGTGAAAAATTAAAATTTTCTATCAATTTTTTTTTCTATGTAAAATTTTGTTCAGATAAATTGCAATAGAAAGCATAAAATTTCCTTCAGAGACAAAAATGATTTGATGGGTATTTGATTACTTTCTGTTATCCATCCAACATCAAAATATGTATTTGTGATTCCATTTGCTACAAGTACTAATGTTCGAATTATCACGATGTAAAAAATCTATTGATTCTATTTATTCACACCAGGAAACTATACACGTGTCAAATTAAGTCTCGTAATATGCCTATATATAGCTACTCTGTTTGCTTGCAATTTATATTCTGAGTTCCATTATTCTTTCGGGAATCTCCCCCGGGATATCACAGAATTCTCATTTTCCAATTATGACTCGACTTTAACTTATTTTCATCATATATTCAACAGAACTCAAATGAATTTGGAAATATAATTGAGTTTATGTGAACAGATCACACAGAAAAGAAATGTCCAATCTTTCGATCAAAAAGACAAAAAATAATCTGAATGCATCGGAAATTTCGTCCTTTTCGCGTTCCTAGAAACATTTCAAATCAGCACCTTCGCCAGAAACTGTGTAAATCCGCGATGCATATGGACCATACTAAATCTCTCCATGTGGTTATACGAACGACAAATTCCAGTATCTACAAGTGATGAATACAAAGAAGTTGACAGTCCATTGACGAATTATATAAATTCCAACCTGATAATCCTTTACAAAATGTATTTAGATGGGGAAATTCGTGATTAAACAGGTCATATTGGCGAATCCGCCATAACATGCAATGGTAGTACTTTCGCGTACTGATTTATTCGGCATTCATTCGATTTGAGTGGAAAGTTCCATTGAATTTCAGAACAAATTGATATACAGGGTTTAGTGAATAAGTGCGACAAACTTCAGGGGGTGATTCTGCATGAAAAAATAATGACAGTTTGCTATATACCTTTTGTCCGAAATTCTTCGTTTTCCAAGATACGGGGGTGTTGAAGTATTTCTTAAAAACTGACTATTTATTTACTGCTCTGAAACCGGTCGAGATATGCAAATGAAATTTGGTGAGTTTCAAGAGGTAGTTATTGCGCATTTAGAATTTTATGTTCATCTTTGGCGCGCTTACGGGTAAAGTTTAACGACTCCTTTTGAAAAGGATTGTTTTTTTGTTTGCGAATTCACCAAAACACGCTATGAAACCAAACCAAAAGCTCCAAAGCTAACTGGAGCAATCAAAGAGATAATGTCAATTCGGGACAAAGCACTGAGGAGATTCAAAAAAATGAAATCGGTGGTACATTTTCAAGTTTACAAAGATATGCATAAATATACTAAAAGGGCCATACAAATGTAAAAAAGCATACTTCACCCACCAATTCAATAGAAATAATAAATAGAAAACCTTGAAATCAAAGAAAATAATATCGGATGAGTCACACGAGTTTCCAGAACATTTAAAGAACCCCATTGGTGTAAATGATTATTTCATAAACTCATTCAACAGATGATGAAAGTTGGAAGTCTGTGGAATTTAAAAAACAGTTTCTTCAGCAATGTATAAAATGTACATGAACTCTTAGAAAGCTTTAACTATTGCATTGGGACAAAGATACAAACTTAGGTTAGGTGGTAGAACAATTTACTGATGATTTGCTGCCACCACCTAAATTAAAGTTCGCCTTTTACTCCAAAATTATTATTTTCTTTTTTTTTTTTTTTCTCTAAATATATTTTTTTTCTCTCTGTTGATACTTTTTGTATTTTTTTCTACTCTTCGTAATACAAATATACTTTTTCCAAGTCTCGCATGGAAATATGTTAGTTTTTTGTAATTGAAGAGCCCTCCTGAAATTTTAGATAGATAGAATATTTTTAAGGGGTCGTTCAAGAATTTTTAAAATTTCGAAAATGGTCAAAATTCGAGTTTTCTTTTTTATCATTTTTCCTTCCTCATGGCGGTAATTGTTTGTACATATAAAAAAAATACATCCTGAAAAGTTTAGCTCAAAGTATACATTTTTAAAGGTCGCTCAAGAATTTTGAATCTTTGTAAGTACTGAAGATTAGACGTTTTCGAGCGACCTTTAAATATTAATTTTAAGTCTCTATTTTTTTCCTACCATCCATTAACATGATTATGAACCAATATAAACCACGAGATACATAAAAATACCATAGCATACTTAATTTATAGGGATTATATTGATCAGCTTGAATAACTATCTAGTTTTTGTTGTGTATTTTTAATTGTGTAATTACAATTGTAGATAATATTATAGAATTCGTCAATATGAATATACTACGTCTTTCAATAAAAAATGACTTCTCCTTCGGCGGATCTTATATATCCTCGTCCTTGGCATCTAGAAGCTCAGCGTGATGTCGACCAATCGGTCGTCATATTTCTGAAATTTCGCCTGAATAAAAAACCGTCACATAGTCTGGCTTGTACGAGATAAACAATGCAGTAGCGTACCGTTCTTATTTCCGTAACGATAATTCAACCCAAAACATAACATTTGTTATGAACACATTATTATATTATCTTCAATTGTAATTACACAATTCAAAATAAACGTTTATTATTTTATTTCAGTTCCATATTTCAAAATGAATTACTAATCAGAGATGATATTCAAGTTGATCAATGAGTAAACAATTTTTGTTTTTTTTTTTATTATCCATATTGATTAAGTATGCTAGTCACAATATATTCATTGGTATTTCTATGTATTTCGTGGTTTATATTGGTTCATAATTATGTTAATGGATTGTAGAAAAAAAATAGAGCCTTAAAATGTATATTTAAAGATCGCTCGAAAACGTTTAATCTATACTACTCCCCAAAATTCAAAATTATTGAGTGACCTATAAAAATATAAATTTTCAGCAAAAATTTTCAGGATGTAATTTTTTTTATATGTACAGACAATTACCGCCATGAGGAAGAAAATATTTTTTTGACCATTTTCGAAATTATTAAAATTCTTGAGCGACCCCTTAAAAATATTCGATCCATCTAAAATTTCAAGAGGCCTCCTCAATTACAAAAAACTAACATATTTCTATGCGAGACTTCGGTCAAAATGGGCCAGCCTAATATATATATTCTGTTTTGTGAGTAATAAAGATGTTTATTATTATTATATGCTGCGTCAAAATATTATCAAATCGGTGGTCTTACAAAAACTGTGTAGATTGCAAAGGAAAATATATATCAGTACACAAACTCAGTAACTGATAGCTTTTCGTTCTTGATAATGTAATGAAATGAAAATAAATCAACTTCAATGTAGAAGATGTTCAAAATGTATACACTCAACGTCAGCATCCCATCTGTAAATAATTGATTGCAAACGTTACTCTTTTTTCTCAAGTCAACTGAATAGCTTGGTTTTATATACCATATTTTCCATATATTCCCATGAGAGGAAGTCTAATAGCGTGAGAGAAAAATATTAAAATAGTCAGGACTGAAATTATCGTATTCGCAATTAACAATACGTCAGATGTCCTTAGATATATTAGTATTCTATACTGCCTTACTTCCAATTCTTTCACAAAATCTCTCAATTCACCAGAGAGGTGGTTGATTTTCTTCCAGCAGTTCATTAATTCAGCCATATGGAATCACAAAAGTTTATTCATTCACTCAGGTCATTTTGCTGAATTGGTAATCTCGGGAGAATCCTTACTGGTATTTTAATCATTCTTGTTATGATTGTAAAAAAATACATCCCGAGTTATATTAACAATTGCAGAGAAGAGACAGATTTTGCCTACATAAATGTAACAATGGAACAAGTATTCAGAAAAATTTTTAAAATTTTTCCTTTTTTTAAAAATGTAATAAAACAGGTAGAATTCAAAATTATTTCAATATCTAGTAACAGTCGATGTGAAGGAACATAGCTATAGTAGAGAGAACAGATTTCTGAAAAATTCTCCAGAGACTGCATCCCATGTGCCCTTGCCCTATAAACATTCATTTTGCTTTGCAATTCAACTCAGTTGTGCGAAATATGAACGAAAAATTGTTGGACATGTTCGTAAATTGAGTTTTCGGATAAGTCATCATCAACCCAACCCATGCATTGAATTTCTTTATGTCATTGTTTCAGGAAAACTGTCAAAACTACATCAGAATTATGGCAAAAAGTACACCAGGACGACTTCTTCTCTGCGGTACCAATGCTTTCAAACCTCTTTGTCGGGAATATAACATTCTTACCAAGAACTACACCGTGGATAAGGATAAACCCGGTCAAGCTGTCTGTCCGTATGACCCCCATCATAATTCTACAGCAATATATGTTGGTGAGTATTATTTTATTAAGTTTTTTGGTAGATATATATGATATCCATCGAGCGCTCAGTTCATCTTGAATATATATTAACATGAAATACGATTCCGTGAGTGGCCAATTTGATAAGAATGTTGGTAGAAGGGGATTGATCGAATTAACAATTACCTAATTGATCATCAAAGCTACACAAAGTACATATATTATTGTGAAATACAATGAAATACAATTTGGAGTTAGCTCAAGTATATCACAAAAATGGTAACTCATCAAACACTATTATTATATATTTGTATTAGATTTTTTTTGTTTATGATTTTTTCTCTAAATTTCTTCCAGATAATGTAGAAATTAAATCCGAAGAAGTCTCCAGTTAGGGACGGAACATCGTCCAAATGATATAATAAAATTGTTTTTTGTCAACCTGAATCCAAAACTCAAGAAAAATTATCCATCTGACAAATAAGAGGGAAAGTTTTTAGGGGATGATTCCTTCTCGAAAATTGTGAACAAAAGCTCTTAACAAATATAAGTTTTTCTTGAAATTGCTGAAGAGTTATAGAAGTTGCATTTTGTGGGCTTTCTACCAATAAAAACGCTACTTATAAATATTTTTTTCATTTTGTTTTGATCTTTTAAAGGGGTGAAACATGCAACCCCTATTCTTTTTTTCATTGCAAAACTTTTTTAACTCCTGTGTTGTATCCCGAAAAGCAATAGTTTCTTAATAAAAAAATAAAATACAACATCGAGCATGAATGGATCTTCTGTAAATGGAATCGAAAAAATCTAGTAGGTACCTATCACGTTTTGTTTGCACAAATCATAACTCCAGTCGTAGTATTTTAAAATTATTCCGCTTGTTTTAACTTTCAATGTAGGCATGTACCAGTACCCTGTTTTGTTTTAATATGTAGAATATCAAATTAAAAACACCAACAAACAAAAGTATGCATATTACAACAAAGAAAAAGGCAACAGGATCAAAAGTTATAAAAACTGCTTGACATGACCACCTCCAACCATCAGACAGCAATCAAGTTTTCATCTCATAGATTAGTCTCATCCCAAACGTTGAAATATTCCGGTTGTGTTTTGGATTTCCTCTCAGGCTGCAATGATGCCCCTAAATTATTTACACATTCAATGGGGGTCGTATAAACCAAGGACTTTAAGTGACTCCAGGTGCAGAAGTCCAAAAGGTTTAAGTCTGGAGATCTGGGAGGCCAAGGTTGAGGTCCTGCTCAGCCTATCAAACGATTTGGATACACGTCGTCTAAGTACTGACGAGCAGTTATGCTGAAATGGACATGCGCACCATCGTGCATGAACCACATTCGTGGTCGAACGGTTAAGGGAAAATTTTCAAGTAAAATGGGAAACTGCTCCTGGAGAAAATGTGTATAGGATGCACCATTTAGCCTCAATGGAAGAAAATACGGTCCAATAATATTTTCGCCAATAATTCCGACCCACACGTTAAGTGAAAATTCATATTGGTGCCGACCTTCTTGAATTACATGTATGTTATCTTTGGCCCATAGATTATTGTTATCAAAATATGTAATCTCTTGCCTTGAAAAGTTGGATTCGTCAGTGAATTATACGGTTTCAAAAAATTTGAAGACTCCATTGAAAATAGTCTACTCGATGGGGAAAAATCTCGCGGCAAAAGTGCCTGGAACATGGTAAGAATACAGTTGGTGATCCTTGAAAATTTTCCAGATTAGCTAACATGTGTGTGTTAGCAATTTGTCTTGTACTTAATTACGGATTCAAATTGTCTTTTTCACAATTATTTTTCCTTTTAATTCATCGAATACCTACGCTTTTCGTGTGGAAACATTCAAATCCACGAAAAGAATTTACTAACTCAGATTTTTTATTTACTTTTATGATTTGTTCACGTTAGAATCTGTTTTACTTTCAACTCAATTTAATGAAAGCACACAACATTTCGAGAATGATCTGACACAAATTGCTACAGAAAACGTATTTCCACTTACATAAAACTCTCACGCCTGCTTGCCCTGCTCCCTAGCGTATTAATTTTTCAGTCATAGCAAGCTTAATCAAAAAGTTATTCACTGAACGTGAAAAGCTCGCTCCCGACGTGAAAAAAAGCTGAATCAAACGCAAGCTCACGCAAAATTTATCTCTACATTATGCATTTTTCAATTAAGCTTTCTCGAGGAATGAGAAGGCACTCCACATTAACTGACGTTTGTATTCGTGCTCTCAGATGTGAATCTGATTGCGGCCTCTTTAAAAATTCATTCAATTAAGAGATCGATGAAAAAAAAGTCATCGGAGGACTCTTTCAGCTCGAAAATGTAAGAGCTTTCCCGTCGAGCAGGCAGTATACTTGAATAGAATCGATAGTAATATTTTTAATGCCGGTCTCATATTCCACGTATTTCTTAATTGATTTTAAATTTGGAGACAGATATGTTCCTTTGGATCCCTATACTTCCATTGTAATCCGAGTATTTATCCATCATTCCATTATTTTTATTCATTTATTTATTTATGAGAATGGCCTTTCAACAGAAATAAACCCAATCAAAGGGAGACACAGAGAACAATACTCTAATTTTAGTGTGCAGTATGTAAATTTTAATCTATTATGCAGTAGGTTTTGTTGAAGGTTTGTCAACTATTACTTCAGTTTACATCTGAATACAGTTATACACATTTGAAAAATGTTGTCGTGTCCACTATTTTATCCTCACAAAGTTGTAGCAGTAAATGTGCCATCACTTCGAGTCCCGGGCTTTAATCAAGATTTTCATCTTGAGATTATTTTATATTTAAAACTTCGCTTTTGTATTTTTAAATTATTTTTTATATCTATGTATTATTCTCAATAAAGTATCTTTATGATATATAGAAAAGTTATAGAGCTAACTATACAGAGGGTTATATTTCCCTTGTATAATATAATTTAAAAACTTAATTGAGCGGCTAACTCAGCTTCCACCCTGTATTATGTTTTATTTTTTGCGTGAGTTGTTCACTCGTGTACTGAACTAATTTTTCAAGTAATTCTGAATGAATATAAATAAAACATTTATTATTCAAACAGGGTGTTATGAATTGAAACAACACACCTGCAACACCAAACTTGTTGTTAGATTGAGAAAACAAGCATCAAGAGATATCGACTGTCTGAGGATGGTCTAACCGAGATTAAGTCACTGGAGCGGTCTACAGGAAATATATCTTTATCTCTATACTTGGGTGTTGAGTTGTTTATTCAGGAAGTACGTACCGTTTTCAGAAAGATTCAAAAAATAATAATGCACTCTTAAAAATATTAAGAATATACATATATATTTTATAAAAGTTAACAAATTATTTCATCCGTTCTACATACGGATAAGAAGATACAATATTCCAAGAATATAGTGTAGAATACTTGAAGTTATTTTTTTATCAGTCTACAAATTAAATAGATTGACTAAAAACAATAGTGATATCAATTGTCAAAACGACGGGAAATAATTATCTTTTGAAAACTTAGGGAACATAAGATTATAGAGATTCAGTTAAAGACACATTCGCATTTTAAAGGATTCAATTTGCCCAAAACATTAATACAGAAAATATATATGAACTTACGCTAACATCAGCAGAGTCAACACTTATTCACTGGAGACGGCTTTTAAACGACAATTAGATCAATTGTATTATTATTTTGATCAATCCCGCTGAAAATGTGTATTTTATTTTTATTTCGCACTGTGTATTAGATTATCGATGTATGGATACGGTTTTCTATGAGGTCATGAACTTTTGATTTGAGGTTTTCGTTGACTTATCTCGTTCTTGAAGCGGTGATAAATAATAGGTGAATTTGGAAAAAATACTGGTTTACTCGTGAATTCACTTGGTTACTGTTATTACTCGGATTAACTTGATTTGAATATAATTTTACTTAATGGCTTCTTAAGTTAACTGCAAGACGACTATGTTCTCACTTTTCTCATCTTCATGTCACTATATTGTGATCGAATGAAATCTAACCTCATTTTTGAGAGGAACATATTACCGGAGCAACGTCTATGTAATGACTGATTCTTTTATGGCGAGCGCCTCATGCTTTTATATCATTCGACCACAACCATGATTCATCCACGGATTACATTCCCACACTAGTTATGGCTTGTTTCTGTCATCAAAAATGTATAAAAACAGATTTATGGTATTTAGTAGTCATTAGGCGAGCTGTCAACAACTATTAATTTATAGAGACTTTGTTTAACAAAAAATTCTTTAGATATGCGTAACTAGGAGGTGACGATTTATTAATAGCTCTATTGAGAAAAAGGGTGATTTTTTTATAGTAATTTTTAAGTGCATTTCCTTGTCTGAACAGATGATGAAGTATTTTTTAACGGGCATGTGCTTATCCGTTTGTCGATATCTGACTTCGGACTTTATTTTCATTCCTAGCGGATTTTGTTTTCTGGCTATAAAGTTCATATTTAGTAATGTCGTGTTGTTTCTTATGAATGAAAGTTTTTCTGTAATTATGGGGCATGACAACAGTATACAATCCTGTGATGAAAGTGTGAAGTATATACAGTGTTTCTCAAAAGTCCCCTCCCCCCTCTTATTTTTGGAACGATTATACATAAACAAGTGAAATTTGGAAACTGAATATTAAAGGTTGTAAACTTCCCTACTAGTGATGATAGATGCCGAAATCGTCAAATATGACGTCACAAGGCCATTGTGACCAAGAATTTTAAATGGAACCCTATGGCAAGCGACACCTCTTTTAAAAGGTATCGAAAAAACCTATTCAATGATATTAATTTTGTTTGTGTATATGGCAGTTTCAATGGCTCATTAGTAAACATTAAAATTTAAATTCCATACAGTATGATATTGATTACAGATTCAAGAATCAGTATCTACTTGAAGAAATTGCTCGCAGTGACCTCCATTTACTTCCTGACAGTGAAATATCCTATTTTTAAACTCTTCTCGTACTTTTGCAAATGTCCCTGCGGAAACAGCCTCACATTCTGCAACGATACGTTGTTTTAAAACGTCAATATTGTCAGGTTCAGTGGCGTAAACCTTCGATTTAAGGTTCCCCCCACAGAAAAAAATCCAGAGGTGTGAGGTTCGGTGATCGAGCTGGCCATTCCGTTGAACCTCGTCGTCCAATCCATCTACCACGATACTTCTCATCCAGATACCCTCTTACTGCACCGTAATAGTGTGGAGGAGCACCATCCTGTTGGAATGTTATTTCCAAATTGCCGAATTCATCTGGATTATCTTCCAAAATTCCAAGGATTAACGGTTCTATTGCGTTTTGCAACAGCTCCAGATAAACCTCACCAGTTAAATTAGTATTCAAAAAAAGAGGCCCAACGATGTGGTTTCCCAGAATACCTGCCCAAACATTCACCTTCTGGGGAAATTGGGTATGTGTTTCACGAAACAGGTGAGGATTTGCGTCACTCCAATACCTCACATTCTGTGTATTTACATTTCCATGTAGATAGAAAGTACTTCCGTCACTAAAACGAATTGTTTTGACATAGTCTGGCTGTTGGTTAATTTTATTTTCCATATTTTCACAAAATTCTAGTCTTCGGTCTGGGTCGTCGTCTGAGAGTTTATGAACCATTTTTAACTTGTATGGCTGAAATTTGTTTTTTTTCAACACCCTGTGTACTGTTCTTCGACTGACTTCACAGGTAGATGCAACATGAGTTGTTGAAGAACTTCTGCCAGTATATCCATTTTTTCCTCATCAGAAATTTGTGGTCTGCCAGATCGTTTCGCATCATTAATACTACCCGTTGTTTCAAACTTACGAAAAAGCTCCCTCGAATAAGTCCTCGAAACGGGGCGATCGGGAAAGACCTCATTAAAAATGCGTTCTGCTGCATGAATATTTTGTCCAGTTTCACCAAGAATTAGGATCGCTGCTACTTTATCACCTAAAGCACGTACCATTTCGCTTCTTGAAGCACTTAAACGTTCGGCTCACAACAGTTCAACAAATTATTAAAATTGACAAAATAATTAAAAGTACCAAAAGCTGCTAAAACAGTTAAACGTTCGATCAACAATACACAAATTATTAAATGTACAAAAACTTGTACAATTACAAAAACGTCGAATTAGGGAGACTAACAAAAACGTCAGCTTATTTGACAACTATCCAGAGGCGGAGCTTGAATTTGGAATTTTAGTATTAACTGATTTAATTCATCACAGCTTTGCGTTTTTTAAAAGCGACTTGCTAAAACTGCCATAAACACAAACAAAATTAGTATCATTGAATAGGTTTTTTCGATACCTTTTAAAAGAGGTGTCCCTTGCCGTAGGGTTCCATTTACATTTATTGGTCACAATGGCCTTGTGACGTCATCTTTGACGATTTCGTCATCTATCATCACTAGTAGGGAAGTTTACAACCTTTAATATTCAGTTTCCAAATTTCACTTGTTTATGTATAATTGTTCCAAAAATAAGAGGGGGGAGGGGACTTTTGGGAAGCACTGTATACAATGAATGAATATAAATAAAACATTTATTATCCAATAATAGTAGTAATAATATATTTATGGAACATTCCCAGAGAAAAGACAAGAAATGAGAGAGGAAAAAAACAAAGAAAAGAGAAGAAAAAGAAAAACAATCGGGTTTCGGATAAGTATTTGATTTTTAGTATATAGTTGTTGTTGCTTCGCAAACATAATGTTTCAGATCTCTTTTTTGAAAATGTGTAATGGTGTTGAATATATATCAACTTTCTGGCAGACTTCATTGAATTTATTACGCATTGCAGATAAAGATTTGAATAATATATTTGTTCTTGGTGTTGGTGAGTAAAAAACATTGTTAATTTTTACCGTTGATTGGTACATGAAAGTCTAGTTGAGATAGTAGTTTGAGTGAGTTAACAAGACTGTTTACCAGTTTGTAAATGAATATGAAAGCGTAATATGTTCTTCTGTCCTCGAGAGAAAGAAAATTAAAACCCTTCAATAATGTATTATTATCTATTCTCTGAGTGGGGTAGACATCATCAAGTAAATGACGTATTTCATGAACGGATTCGAGAGATTGAATGTGTGTGGTGTATATAGGTGACTAGACGAGACAGCCATACTCTACGTTGGATCTGACAATTCAATTGATAAAACTTTCCATGTTTTTGAAGTCTTTACAGTTTCTAAATATAAGCCCTAACATTCTTTTCGCAGCAGATACACTTTTCTCTATGTGGAATGCAAATGAAAGTTTGGTATCAACGTATACTCCCAAGTCTTTGCAACTAACGGTTTTTTCTAGTGAGTGATTATTTATTGTGTAATTGTGATCAAGAGTGATGTGTTTGTTGGAGAAGGTGGAGTATTTACATTTACTCAAATTGAGTGGTAATTTGCTTGAAAGGCACCAGATGGCTAATTCATCCATATCGTTTTGCAGTATTCGACTATCGTTAGGTGACTCTAAGACACGAAAAACTTTCAGGTCATCGGCAAATAATAAAAATTAACTATCCATGCTCATTCCTATATCATTGATGAACATGGAGAACAGTAGAGAAGCCAGGTTGCTTCCCTGTGGTGCGTCACTGGTGGCATTGTATTCCTCAGATTCATGTCCTCTATATTAACAAATTGTGATCGATTCCTGATATAAGAATGAAAGAATTGTATGAGACTTGAATCAAAACCAATTTTATTGAGTTTAAAAATGAGTATAGTGTGGTTCAACATGTCGAAGGTGTTTGAAAAATCTGTATATATGTGTCCACCTGAAGCTGATTTCATAAGGCGCAACTTATAGTTTGTGTGAATGTTATTAGATTGGTAATAGTGAATCTTTTTGCGATGTTGCTCAGAAGTTATTATATCTTGTACATTAGGAGAAATTCTATTATATGTATATACATATCTCAAAGCCTTTCGCAAAGTTACATAGCAGAGTAATGGGTCCAAAGTTCTGCATGTCATTTATTTATCATTTATTCATTATAAGTATATAAAAACATGACCTAGTTATGAAAACGCATTGATAATTCTACATGAAGTATATTGCCTAATTAAATTGGAAACACACAATAAAATAAGGAATCCCCTTGCATGCATATAGGTACTTGGCGCAAAATTACTAAAAAACAATTGTCAGATAAAGTTCAATATAATATCACTTTATGAGTTTGCTGATTTTATACTGAGAGCTGTCTGACTATAGTTTGGCATTCTTGGTTTAGCGTTATTTTAGTTACTGAAGTTAACCGTCTGATTTTGAATAAGACTCTAGCGTGAAACAGGATTCTTTTAGTATTACCGATATTATGGATGGAGTCATATTGAAATTTCATTAAATTCGCAGTACTTTGGAGTCATCGGATTGTTTTTCATAAGTTTTGGCGATTTTATTTATTATTGTAACTCAATTCAGCGCGCACTTACGTTGAGATATCATTTTGATGCTGAAATACTGATTACTGCGTACCGAATCCAACTCAACTGCACTCTGAATGAGAATGGTTGTTAGTACTTGGCTTACCTAGTAAATACTCCCTTAGATGCCTCGTGAGAGAGTAGGGTCTCAACACTATTATCTTTACGGTTTGTGTGACTAATAGCCCTTTATTGTATGTGCTCATTAACTTCAATAGTCATATGTACAGGATAAGAGATCATCATATGTTTACCATATGTTGAATGTTTTCAATAAAGAAGGCAAAGGGTTCAGTTTTATTGCTTTTCTCCCGCAATGATTCAATTAATTTTGACATTTCTGAGACTTTTTTCTATTAATCGGCTTCATAAATGGTGAGGCTTTTATCCTCATAATTAAGTCTCATTTAGTAGACGGTGTCAAATCTTAATCAAGTTTATGATACTTCTCGCGATGGTTTTTCTCAATGGTTTCCAACTAAGATGCCACGAAAGCTATTATTATATTTCGCCTCCCAAACAGACACTCCAGTAACAATTTGTTTTTATACATAAAATGAATTTATCCTTATCTATTTGAAAATATTCCTATCTATGAGTATTATACAGGGTAGGCTTCCACAATGTCTATATCTGAGTCATATAGCATTTGACTCTTGTAATACATCTTGTCAAGGGAGCGTTACCTGAATAATTCGCAGTGAAATGAGAAGTTTGAAAGATTTCTCCGCGTCTTATATTGTACGGATTACCATTCATACGGAATTTGGATACACATTTTCCGGAAACAATCAAATTATTTGATTTTTCAAAACAAAGAGAATGTCAAAAACTTGTTTCGAGGATAGACGATGCAGGTGTTGTCGCAACTTTCGAACTACTATATTTGCAGGGTATTTGGATAAATATCGGTGTACAAAATTCGGAGACTATGCTTTTGATACATAAAATGCTTTACGTTCTATCAAGAGTTTGGTAAATAGCAAAAAGATAAAAGACAGAGATATTAAGGTAGTTGTCGGGCTACAAACACTATCAAAAATTAGTCTCGATTGTAGCGCGATGCAATACATGTTCAAGCGCCGAATTATAGGGATCTTTTTCAAGGGAACTGTACGCTGAGGAACGCAATTAGCATGCGTGATACAGCAAATAAGCCATGACTGGACTGTTGGCAACGTCGCAATCCAACGATCGCTCGCCTTTAGTTGTTCAAGATACTCTTATGAACAAGCAGTCAAAGCTATGGATCGATTTCGCGCAAAAACTGGTAGGTTTTCTAAAGCAAAAGTTGAAAAAGGAAACATAAATTGTCTGAATTGTGTAAGGCTCGAAATACGAACAATAAACAGTCTAATGAAAATGATGTGTGTTAATCTCAAAGAACTTGGGATTGAGTACGGGATTGAGTACAATTTCTGGTCAATTATATTTGAATCATGTACAAGTCAATTCACAAAATTTAGTAGATTGTTTGGTAGCATTTAAAGAATTCTTAAATTTATCTACAACTCCAAATTCACTCGTTGCGCATAATGCGAGATTCGATGTACCTAGATTACTAAGAGCAGTCATTAATAATAATTCAATAGAAGATTTTATCATGATAGCAGGATTTGTGGATAGCCTAATTATTTTTCCAGATCGAAAAGGGCCAGGAATGTTCCAGCTATCAAAATTAGCCAAAGATTTAATACCAAACGAAACATCAGATAATTTCCACGAAGCGATGTATGATGTACAAATTTTACAGAAATTAGTTCGTTTTATTGGTAAAGGGTCAGACTTATCAACATACATGAAATCATATGAAGAATGTATTTCAGAGCGACTTGAGAACGAAAGAATATCTCGTAATTTACCCAATTTAAGTGCCTTAAAAAACTTCATATCACGGGATTTATTGAAAAAAAATGCGCAACAAAATATAACATACCATTTTCTGAAACAAATGTATCACGATGAAGGAGAAGAAGCTGCGATTAATCACATGACTGAAAAATTGGAGAATGGAAAACCCAGAGTTACTAAAAATAGGAAAGCATAAACTAAAATCATTAATGAATTAAAAATAAATGTTCAGTCAGTCAAGTGATTACTTAGTATAATAGTCAAGAATAAATAATATAACATTCATTGTTGTTTATATTTTTTGTAGATTCATACGTTATATTTTATTAGCCTGTTAGAAATCTGAATAATTTTTGTTTATGTTTAAAAATATTCGAATTATGTTACGTACATGTGTTGTACAAATGTATTAATACAATAAGTTTATGCACTGTTTTTGCCGTTACTCGTTAAAACTACATTTTATTTTATATCTATTCCCATTGTAATATGTTTAAAATGCATCAGTATAAATTAACGCAATCATTCACAATTATTATTCATAAATATGTGCGTTCCAAAACAAAGTTCAATTCAAAACAGCAAGACCCTCGCTCTCTCGTTTATTTGAATCACCAGCGATCGCTTGAGGCGTTGCCACGATTCTCAGCCTTCACCATCTTGCACTTCTCATACGCAATAATTTAGAAACTTCTTATAACAATAAATAAATAACTGTATGGCTACGCGTCTTAAATTTTTCTTATAACATTTGTTACGTACCTTTCAATAATATACTAGTTTTTCAAAAAGATCTGAATGGAGGGTTTTTAGTGATGCTTTAAAATGTGGTGTCCGCGGTAGCTCACTATAGGGATTACGTGTTAAACGTTGCAACTTTGAAGCCTTATATCTCGCTTTCGGTGTGGTAAATGATTCAAAAAATGCAATATGATACCGGTAATAATGTTAACTAAAAGTGGTATGAATATAAACGAAATCTGATTGGAAGTGGATTTCACGACAACTACCTTAAAGCTCCTGTTATAAAAGATGTTGTAGCTGAAGGTTTCAAAATGAAAATATTGCAGATATTTTCGCATTTTTTTATTAATAAAATATAATATTATTAAAAAATGAGTTGAATGTAAAATTATATCAGCCTTCAGTTTCCAAAGTCAGGAGGGCTCTTGTTTATTCCTCTCATGAGTATAAGCAACTTTGTAATTTTGTAGATTGGGGTTGACGTCCATCTAAGTTAGAAATTATGTTTTCTACAATTCTCTATAGAAGATACTTTGGAAAAATTGCCAAAAATATTTCAAAATTGCCAAAAATATTTCAAAATTACTTAACAAATACTTTTTTTGAGTAGTTGGAATTGAATGTATTCAAGTACTTTCCATCTGAAAGTACTCGTAGTTTTACACAATTACAATTTATCGAAGGAATTAATTATTTTTACTCAAAACAAACCTTCCTTGTACTCGATTAGGATTTTTAAAAACTAGAATGCGACTTTTGACTCATCATAATAATCCTAATGTCCATCTACAACGCCACTGGCAAGAAAGGTAATTCATACCACCAGATGATTTCATTAGATCAATAGTCCTCGTGCATCCGTTCGCAGAGCTCCAGGTAATAATTCAGCAATTCATGTGCATGTTCGTGGATATTTGATATGCACAAAACGAACTAATGCAGTTGCCTGCAATGCCATTTCGAATGCTGATATGTGTTCCGACTGGCCATACTGGTGATATTGGATACCTACTCTTTTCTGGCCATTGTGATTTTGTCGAATAATCGCATCGACATTGTGCAAGGCAGAGATGGACTTCGGTATCTCATATAAAATGTAAGTTCGAAAAAAGCATAACTCAATTTGACGTTCTGAAATCATAAAGGAATCGAATGGCTGATAAATTATCCAAAAATTATAAATAGCAGATCTAGAATCGGACGATAAAAATCGAAAGATGATTTGAATTCGGGAAGATATTGTATTTGGTATAAGGTCACATTATGATTGCGGCAAGACGTGAGCTAAATTTATTTCATCATCGATGAAACTATTTCTCTATATAAGATAAGATAAGATCTTTATTTTCCAGTAGACAACATAACATCGCATAGGAAGAGTCATACACTTAAATCTAGGTAAATATAAAAACATAGAAACACATAGAAACACACAATTCCAAAATTCAGATTTTCAATTTTCAGATAGAACCAAACCAAAAAGCTGAAACCACAGGTTTGAAGTAAAAATTATCAACCTCAATTGAAATTGTCCTAAGAACATTCTAAAAGAAACATGACGACATATCAGAATAAAATCATATAAACAAAACATTACGGTTCTACGACATAAACTCTTCAACACTATACAGACACTTTTCAAGTAGAAATTCTCGCAATTGTATTTTGAATATTTTAATACATTTACTTTCTTTTATATATTTTGGCAGTTTATTAAATACCATAGGCGCCATAGAGGGAGGAGAGTTAAATGAAAAGCTAAATTTATTAAAAGGTACCTGAAGATCATTTTTTGTTCGGGTATCAAATTGATGTCTGACTTTATTGGTACTGAATAAAGTACCTCTATTCTCAAATGAGTAAACAGAGAGTTCAAAAATGAATAATGAAGGAAGTGTTAAAATTTTATGGTACTTGAAGACATCCCTGCAACTTGTACGGCCCGATATACCAACAAGAGAACGCAAAACTCGCTTTTGGGCAAAAAATGATCGTGTGAGGATACAGATAAACCCCATAGGCATATACCATATCGCAATCTACTTTCAGCTTGTGCATAGTAGAGTGAAAGCAGCTGATTTATTTCCAACACTTTCCTAGTGGTTCTGAATTGATATGATAGTGAATCCATTTTTGATATCAGTGATTGACAGTGACTTCTCCAGTTTATACATGAATCAATTTGAAAACCTAAAAACGTTATAACGTTACTATTACTAGAGACATATTGCGCTGAGGCATCATCTGAGCCGAATGTGATATCTTGACACAATTTTTGACGGTTATGAAACCTTATGGATTGTGTTTTCCCAACATTTAGAAACAGCTGATTTGCAGAATACCATTCGTGCAATCTGGAGAAAACTGTGTTGCATTTATATATCAAGGCTAGATCGGTTTTATCTGATATGATCACAGATGTATCATCTGCATATAAAGTTAATGATGCCGGTACTGATAAAATACTCAAATCATTAATAAAAAGAATAAACAATACTGGGCCCAAAACTGAGCCCTGAGGCACACCAAGATCAATGTCCTTCATTTCAGAATTTTTGTTGCTCACAGTGACATACTGTTTTCTATACCTCAAATAATCTGATATTCATTGCAGAGGTAGCCCTCTGATACCATATTTATCCAATTTTTCGAGTAATATAGAATGATTGACGCAGTCGAATGCCCTGCTAAGATCACAAAAGATTCCCACAGGGCACTCGCCTGCCTCAATGAATTCGATTATTCTATCATAGTATGAATGAACTGCTGTTGTGGTTGATCTCTTACTAAGAAATCCATGTTGGCTTCTAGAGAAAATATTGAATTTATGACAGAAAGAAAGAAGCCTGTTCAAGAACGCGTATTCGAAAACCTTTGAGAAACTTGATGGAACTGTTATTGGTCTATAGTTTTCTACTGAATGTTTGTCCTTCTTTTTGAATACTGGTGAAATTCTTCCAATTTTCAACATATTTGGAAAATTGCCAGTGGAAAATGATAGATTTACCAAATGTAAAAGTGGAGTGGATAGGATATGGAGTGTTTTTCTCAAGAGAAACATGAGTACTTCATCGTGACCTGAAAAAAACTTATTTTTCAATTTTATTCGTAGTAGGTCATATAGCTCAGTCTGATCATATGGAGTAAGGAAAAAGGAGCCACATGATGTTGCGATCTTTTGAATAAAGAAGTCAGGACCTTTACAGTCGATTTGGTTGACGATCTTTCGGCATTGGAATGATTTGCCTCTTTCATCTATGAATAATACTGAGAGTAACGTGATTCTATATTCTACCTAATTACTGAAAATTATTAATAATGCTTCGAATTTCATTTTGGCACTGTTGAGTAGCTGCAAATATACAGGGTGTTACCCAATAAGTGCAAAAGTTTTCAGGGGGTGATTCCTTTTCGAAAATTAAAGGGGGCCTTTCATGTAAACAAAAGCTCTTAGGCCTTTCCTTGAAAATTTACACGCTTCCAAAAATGAGAAAAAAATTTTTTTTCTTGAAATTGCTGAAGAGTAGAAGAAATGGTATTTTGTGGGCATGTTCAACCAATAAAAATGCTACCTATGAATATTTTTTGGATTTTGTTGTGATCTTTTGAAGGGGTGAAACATACAACCCTATTCCATTCTTTACCAGAACTTTTTAACAAAACAAAATTTCTCAATCTAAAAATATGTGTTGCAAAACTTTTTTAACTCTTGTGTTGTGTTCGTAAAAGCAATAGTGCATGAACGGATCTTCTGTAAATGAAATCGAAAAAATCTAGTTGGTGGCTGGCACGTTTTGTTTGCACAACTTGTGAGTTCAATCGTAGTATTTTAAAATTACTCCGCTTGTTCGAACTTCTAATGTAGGCATGTACCAGTACCATGTTTTGTTTTAAGGTAGTTCGGTTGCTACAAACAGTGTCAAAAATTAGGCTCGGTTGTAGCGCGACGCGATACATGTGCAAACGCTGAATTAGAGGGTTCTTTTTTAAGGGAACTGTACACCCAGAATCGCAACTAGCGAGCGTGATACAGCAAATAAGCCATTACTGGACTGTTGGCAACGTCGCAATCCAACGATCGCTCGCATTTAATAGTTCAAGATACTCTTATGAACAAGCAGTCAGCTATGGATTGATTTCGCGCAAAAAATGGTAGGTTTGCTACAGAGCAAAAGTTGAAAAAAGAAAAAATAAATTGTCTGAACTGTGTAAGGCTCGAAATACGAACAAAAAACAGTCTAATGAAAATGATGTGCGTGAAGGAAATCGCATTGTTAATGTCAAAGAACTTGGGAAAATTTTGAAGTGTGGGAACTGCCACCAAGTTTTGAGTTTGGAGAATGTACTGAAAGAAAAACATTTAGGAGTTGCATCAATTTTAAGAACGTATCCGCTATGATAAGTGCGAAATCCACGAAGCGATTGTGTGATTTTATTAGTTCGTTTCATTGGTAAAGAGTCAGAATTGTTAACATGCATGAAATCATATAAAGAATGTATTTCAGAGCAACTTGAGAACGAAATACTATCTTGTAATTTACCTAATTTAAGTGCCTTAAAAAATGTTATATGGGATTTATTGGAAAAAATTGCACAACATAATATAACCAGGCCTGACGAGAGGGCGATGAAGTCGGGACAAATTCCCGGGGCCCGGGCCACAGAGGGGGCCCGGAGCTTGGACCGCAAAGTATAACCATGAAGTATGTCTCACAACGTAACGGGCTATTCCGACTTTCGACTCTGTATTCTGTATACACAACGCAAAGGGTTGGTTAAAGTTTTGCCGCGCAGCTCTCTCAGTCTTTGTTTAACTTGTTTTTATTTTTAATATAATACATGTTTATTTTGATATTCAAGCATTTTCATTTAATGACCAGATCATCAAGTATTCAACTTTTTTTAAATCAGGAGTAATATGGTTTACCATGATTATTTTAAATGGTCAAAGGGCCCGCACTAGCTCGCGGGCCCGAAACATATAGCTATCCCGGGGCCCGCACTAGCTCTCGGTGGCCCTGAATATAACATACGATTTTCTGAAACAAATGTTTCACGATGAAGGAGAAGAATCACCTAACTGAAAAATTGGGGAATGGAAAACCTAGAGTTACTTGAAAATAGGGAAGCATTAACTAAAATCTACAATTATTGTCAACCAACCAATCAGACAATAAACCTCGTATCTCGAAAGACAAGAAAATCTGGAAAAGATTTTTGTATTCTTAGAAACCAACCAAAGCTTAGTCTAGTCTAGTGACAAAAGAAAAATGTTGTTAAAAAAACATGTTATTATTAATATATATATATATATATATATATATATATATATATATATTTGGCTTGTTTTTCTTGGGTTTTAGGTTCGTGGATCTGACTTTCATAAATTAATTACAACATCTGTAATTCAGTTTCTACGTTTCGACGGGTGGATCCTCGTCTTCATCAGGATTAAAAACATTACAACTATTCAAACATAGTATTCTTTTTGGTTTTGGTTTTTTTTTATATCCATAATAAAGTTGGTTGATTGTTTACTTTACGATCTGCTGAAAATATACCCTCAGGTTTAAGAAATCACCAACAATATATATATATATATATATATATATATTTTTTCTTTATTTCTTGACCACATATATATTTTCTTCAAATTCTCGGAATAAAGGTCTGATTCAGTCAATTCATATAATTTTCCTTAACGACGTTTCGACATGGTATTTGTCATCATCAGGTTAAAACACTAAAATTAAAAATATGGAGTTTGAGACATTTAACTTAACACAATATTGAAATGTATGCACTAAAATAATTCTTGAAAAACATATGGTTCGAAATATAACATGTTATTTAACTCAATATAAATATTTGTAACATTTATGAGTATTCACTTACAAATTATTTTATTTGAGTTTTGCGTTCGCATTGAACGAAGGTTATTGTGGGAGTGTGACCTGCGTCGAAGTGATCGGGAATGGTTTGTTTATTTTTCATGCATGTTTATCCTCTTCATAAGTAGGTACATGGGAATGGTTTATATTGAGTTCTAATATATGGGCCGGACTGTATTTTTTTGGCAGCATGTAAAGATCAGTTTTCATTATGATTACTTTAAACGAAGTTAAAAGAGGTTGTTATAAATCTGGCTTAAGTTTTGATATCATTTCTATTGTTAATGCTATTGGGGTCTTTTTAATATGTATCATTTCAAGGAATGTTCTTACTCTTGGATTCCTTTCTTTGGTCAAAATTTCAACGTTGTTGGTGTTAAACTTATGTTGATTTTCTTTTTCGTGTTTTGATAAGGCTGTAATGTCGGTTTTTGAATATTTGTGGGCTTGTACTCGTTTCTGCAAATATTGTTTTGTTTGACCTATATAGGTACTTTGACAGTCTTTACATGGTATTCTATATACTGTATGAGTTTGTTTGTTTTTTGGTATTTCTGGTTTTAATTTTGAATAAATGGTTTTGTTCGTATTTTTCAGTCGATGGAAAGATAGAAAGATTTTTGTTTTAAATATACGTTTGTTATTTTCAAGCTAACCTCAAAAAAAAAATGTTTAAAAAAAACGTGTTATTATTAATATATTACATTATTACGTTATTATATGAAAAATGAAAAGATCATTTAAAAAAATATACGTTTGTTATTTCGAAGCTAACCTTGAATTGATGTATGCTCGAATCACAAACATTGTTAATATTAAAAGATTTATTAACAATAAGTATGCTTCGAAGTGTTTCGCCAATTTTTGCAATTTTTCCCTACGAGACCGATATGTGAGCTGTTCAAACTGAGCGCCTGGCCGTGCGTACACTGTTGCCGTCTCTCCGTTCCGTTCCCCACCATTCGCTCGTTGGCTTGCAAAATATATCGTATGCAGCCTGAACCTTAGTACTTATCGGGATTATATCTATCAAACTAGATGGTCAATCACTTTGATTGTTTTTCACAATATCTGTGATATCCTGCTCTAGCTCCTCCTCGTTTTCCATGAACTTCTTAATTTTAGTACTAACGGTAGAATTAATAATGTGATGTTTGCCTATGCATGGTCCATATGTTAAGTGTTAATTGAGTCGACTTCAATTATATATATATCTCGGGTTCGGGATGGTGAAACTTGTTAAAATATTATGTGCACATGTTAAACAATACGTATGCCAAATTTCAATGATTTCCTAATCCAACTGTCTCGTGGCGACACTACCTTAATAGAATATCAAATTAAAAATACAAACAAAACAAAATTATGTGTATTAGAACAAAGAAAAAGGCAACAAGATCAAACGGAACGGAGTTATAAAAACTGCTCGAAATGATCACCTCCAATCATCAGACAGGAATCAAGTCTTCGTCTCATAGACTGGCGCAAACGTTGAAATATTCCTGGTGTGTTTTGGATTGTCTCGCAGGCTGCAATGATGCGATTCTTTGAATAATTCACACATTCAATGGGGGTCGTATAAACCAAGGACTTCAGGTGACCCCAGATGCAAAAGTCCAAGGTGTTCAAGTCTGGAGATCTAGGAGGCCAAGGTTGAGGTCCTGCTCTGCCTATCCAGCGATTTGGATACACGTCATCCAAGTACTGACGCTGAAATGGACAGACGCACCATCGTAAATAAACCACATTCGTGGTCGAATTGCTAGTGGAACATTTTCAAGTAAAATGGGAAGCTGCTCCTGGAGAAAATTTGTATGGGTTGCACCAGTTAGCCTTAACGGTAGAAAATACGGTCCGATAATATTTTCGACAATAATTCCGACCCATACGTTAAGTGAAAATTCATATTGATACCGACCTTCTTGATTTGCATGTGGGTTATCTTCGGCCCATAGATGATTATTATGGAAATTTGTAATTCCTTGCCTAGAAAAGTTGGAATCGTCAGTGAATATTACGTTTTCTAAAAATTGAGCATTTTGGGTAATTATTTGAGACTCCATTGACAAAAGTATACTCGATGAGGAAAATCTCGCGGCAAAAGTGCCTGGACTCGTTGAATATGGCAAGGATACAATTGGTGATCCTTTAAAATTTTCCAGATTAGTTTATTGCTAATATTAAGTGTGTTAGCAATTTGTCTTCTACTTAATTCCGGACGATCTTCAATCATATTGAGAACCTCTTCTTCCCGTGCCACCGTTCTTATTCTTATTACTCGTGGACGACCACAATCAGTTGTT
Source organism: Gonioctena quinquepunctata (assembly GCA_018342105.1). Lineage (NCBI taxonomy): Eukaryota > Metazoa > Arthropoda > Insecta > Coleoptera > Chrysomelidae > Gonioctena > Gonioctena quinquepunctata. The sequence goes on along the minus strand of JAFIRS010001890.1, from coordinate 134,032 downwards.
CGTTTTTGTAAAGTCCCTCTTTCACAGAGACGTTGGTGAAGATGTGCAAAAATTGGGTGATGAGCGACTCGACAGCCACCTACTAGATTCTTCAATTCCATTTACAGAAGATCCGTTCATGCACAATATGGATAACACTCCATAAGACGCCAAGTTAACAAAGTGAAGTCACGAAAATCAGTCTGTCCTTTTTCATGCGGGCGCTTGAAAACTACAGCGCATGCGCAACTTTTGAATTACGACAGTATGACAAATATTTAAGGTTATATTATTCATTTGACATTTTGTCCAGAATACCAAACGCCAAGTGGAAAGTAATGTCACAATTTTTTGGTTATGTTACCATAATGAGAATTCACAACAAATAAAATAAGTTTGTCGTACTCCAACATTTTTTCACGTGAAATAATGACTACTAGAATGAGATGGACGAACAAAATCGCGTCTTTGATAAAAAACGTGTTCATTTCCTAGCGCATGCGCATCCACATTTAGCGCCCGATTTTGAAAATAGTTGTTCAATTGTTTTGGCTTCACATATGCTATCCTTATTATCAATATTTGAAGTTAATAAATAAATGGTTATAACATGAACACCCACAAAATATAACTGAATTCAAACCAGCTGACCACATATTCGCCATTCACATCCATCCTCTGGCAAATATGCAAGAAACGTCGTCATTATACATCCGTCGGGATCTCTATTCTCTTCGTATCGTCTATCGTCCCGACGTCGTCCTAGGCGCTCTTTGAAGTTCTTTCGACGCGAACGTGACGCCCGCCGAGACGCTCTCCTTTCCTCCGTTCGCTAACTGAATTAATACCGCTAGAAATTTCTAAACCCAGTTCGTTTATCGGATGAATGTTTTTCTCTATATCGGAGTGGAGGTCATTTTGTTGGAAAGTGAATAAACGGTTATGGGGCCGTTTCTTCTTTCATTCTCAGGAATAATATAATAATGATGTAATAAAACGTGCAATGAGATCAATCATAATAGCAATTACAGAAATGGGAGGAAAATTCAATCTTCTGCGAAAAGTCCCATTTTTCGTTATCTACAGAAATTCAAATTGTACTGAATAATCAGTTCATATAGATGAGTACAATTGGTTCTACGCAAAAAAAATGACGAATCCCTCAGACTTCCCAAAAACAATGCGTATACTGGGTGCTATTTTAGACGTTGTTCTGATGCCTTTCTAGTTGGTAAAGGAGCGAATTTAACTACGCAGGAAAGATATTGGCGGTGACATTCGAAGTATATTGAAAATTCAATCAAAAATAAAATTATTAATAAAAAAACTTTTTAAAGACAAGCTTTCATTCAAATGCACTGAAAAAGTAAAAAAGTATTGCTTTGGATGTGTGACGGAGGTTATTCCGTGAGTTATCGATTCAAAAGCTTGACGCGCAAAGTTTTCAGTTCGAATACAAAAGCTTTTGAATCTATAACTCTCGGAATAACCTACGTCACACATCCAAAACAATTATTTTCTACTTTTTAGTGCTTTTGAATGAAAGCTTGTCTTTGAAAAGGTATTGATATATGCATTTATGTTAAAGCATCGTTATTATGAGGCCTTTTTCCTGTGAGTTCTGAGCTATCTAGTACTTCAATGAGGAGACCATCTAAACATTAACTCATCCGCCATCTTGGAGTTGCCATCTTCAATTTATGAATTTTAACTAAAAACATTAATCTCCGACCCTAAAAAACCCCACACACGAATTTTGAATAGAATCGGACCATAAACTCTTCTTGGAGCCGCCATTTCGATTTTATGAATTTTGAAGGAAAATTCATAATCTCCAACTCCGAAAAACCCCATATACAGATTTTGAATACAATTGGACCATAATCACAAAACTCTTCAGCCATTTTGGAGCTGCCATCTTGAATTTATAAATTTTGACAAAAAATTCATAATCTCCGTCCCCGAAAACCCCCACATACCAATTTTGAATCGAATCGTACCATAATCACAAAACTCGTCCGCCATATTATAAGACGAAGAAAAAAAATATTACTCCAATATACAATTTAAAAAAGATAAATTTGCATTATGAGTTGATATATTTGTAAAGATCAATGATTCAGTAATATAATTATAATAGTAGTTTATGTAACAAGTACGTAAAGTCTAGTCCGGTAAAGTGGCATTTTGCGGACTCTTTTCAGTATCCAAAGTAGGTATTCTGTAAAACCTGTTCAAAAAAAATATTGGGATCGAAATTTAACAATTATTTAATCTCGGTTTTGACACTCAATGTACAGTCAATTCAGATTAAGCTAGATATTTTTTTGAAAGCCAAAATTTTCCAACGGTTGTTTTAATTACAGAACATTGGCTTAAAACATGTCCACCCATAAGTATATGTGCCGAACTACACTGTGGTCTCTATTTTTTTTAGAAAAGACTTCAACTGTGGAGGCAGCCTAATTTTGATTCATAATAATTAGCTAAAAGCCTTACAATTGACTGATATACATAAACATGATGATATCATTGGATAAAAGCAATTTGAATTTGAATTGGCTTTTGCTAGTTCAGTTAACCTCTTTGTACTATGTATATACAGATCTCCTTTGTTGGGGTCGTTTTATATTTCTTAATAAATTGGGAATACTTCTTTCTATAATACCACCTAAGGCAATGATTATTTTGGCAGGGGACCTCAACATTAACTATGATGATACTAACTTTCTCCTTACCCAACAACTACAGAACTTACAACATTTAACTTATCCATACACACAAATGCACCTACCAAGATTTCTCAACATTCCTAGAGCAAAATCGATTACATATGTACAAATTTTAACGAAGATAATGTTACATGCTCAGTAATCTCAGCAAATATTTCTGACCATGGGGCAGTCCATTGTAATGTCGAGGTTTTCTGCGAAAGTGGTGAAAATAAATTCAAATTTGGGAGGTTGGTCAGCAAATCAAATTGCGAAAATTTTTACAATATATGTTTGAATGTGGATTGGAAAGCGGTGTTGTACTCTGACAATTCTTTTCTTTCCTTCTATACTACACTTTCTGAATGTTTTGAATCCTCCTTTCCTATTAAAAAAATAAAGAACAAAAAAGAATTCGATTTTCTACAAGGAATCTGGGAAGCCTCCATTACATCATAAAATACTTCAATAATATGGATATACATAACCATTACTTAAAATATAGAAGGATTTATAGAAGTGTTGTAAAGAATGCCAAAAATAATTACTTCAACAAGAGAATCTCTGACAGCAATAATGCGATCAAAGAAAATTGGCATGTGGTAAATGAGTTTAGGGGAAATAGTAATACCAAATCTAGCACAGCATCACCGGATCCCAATACTTCCAATAAATTTTATTGCTCCATATCTGAGAGACTATCTGAAAACATCGAAGCTGCTCCAAATCCATTACGTTATCTGACTGGAACATTGCAGATACATTTGTTCTACACACGACGAATTTAAAGGAGTTATGGATATAATAAAGCAAGTAAAAAAACTACTAGCGGCATTGACAATATATCTTGATTTTTTTTTAACTTGCCAATTTTTGTTCTTGAATCACTAGTCGACCTACTCAACGATTCATTAACTAGAGGGTTCTTCCCAGATATCTTGAAAACTAGTATTGTGATTCCTCTCTATAAGGGTCCGTCCAACTTTCGTCCCATCTCACTTATTCCTACTCTTGGGAAAATAATAGAAAAATTGGTAAAGAATAGATTAATGAACTTCATGGCTTTTCACAGCAAATAACGAAAGTTGTTTTGCGTTACTCTGTACACACCAGAAGTACGACTTTTGGTGTCATGGATTGGCCTATACTGACATCTGTTGGTGACCTATCAATGTTGCACGAAATCTCGTGTCATTGAATTCCACTTCATTAGGTCTAAGCTTCACCCCTCAAATTATAGGTGTCACTTCCATAATTTTGTGCATTTCACATTTTCATCCTTGCCGGTAGGTATTAGCACTCTGAGAGATTTGGTTCGAATTCAAAAAAGACCACAAGCCGTCCTGGTGATTAGGAAATCATGAAATAGCTGGTGGCTTTTTTTGGAATCGAAACAAATCTCGCTTTCTTCCGTTAGTTGTTATGCGTTACTCTGAACGCACTAGAAGTACGACTTTTGGTGTCGTGGATTGGCCTATACTGACATCTGTTGGTGACCTTTTAATTTTGCACGAAATTCCGTGTCATTGAATTCCACTTCATTAGGTCTAAGCTTCACCCCACAAATTATAGGTGTCACTTCTATAATTTTGTGCATTTCACATTTTTATCCTTGCCGGTAGGTATTAGCATCTGAGAGATTTGTTCGAATCAAAAAAGACCACAAGCCGTCCTGATGATTGGGAAACCATGAAACAGCTGTAGGGGGATGGTGGCTTTTTTGGAATCGAAACAAATCTCGCTTTCTTTCCATATTTGTTTTGCGTTACTCTGAACGCACTAGAAGTACGACATTTGGTGTCGTGGATTGGCCTGTACTAACATCTGTTGGTGACCTATCAATGTTGCACGAAATATCGTATCATTGAATTCCACTTCATTAGGTCTAAGCTTCACCCCACAACGTATAGGTGTCACTTCTAAAATTTTGTGCATTTCATATATATATTTATATGCAAAGACCATATATTTTTTTGTATAAGACTAATCTTCCGACAATAAAGTATATTTTGATTTGATTCCAAGCTTGATGAAACTTAGCGCTCGTGCGAGAAACTTCGGGAAATTTTACAGTGATTAAAAAAATATATATAAAATACGCGGATGAAAGAAAGTGACCTTTATTTGGATTTGCCTACATAAACATCAAGGAAGAATGATTTTTAGCTCTTGGTAAGATAAATTAGGGTATAGAGTGTTTTTGATATACCTACTAACATAGTTGAGTTTTGGTTATCCGAATAATATTTTATTTTATGCTTTCTATCGATTGTGGTTTAATCAGATGATAAGGCCGCAAATCGCACCCAGTAAAATTCCTAGGCAAAATGCTTTCTCGAAAATTAAAAAAAAATTGATGGTGCGAATAAAAGTAAAAGTAAATAAAATGCAACCTATAAAATGCAATGCATTCAATTCAATAATGTTCAATCACTGATACAAATTGAATAATAATGCAGCCCGTGACATCATGATAATCAAACTGGGTTTGGAAATTTCACTAATACCACACGCCGCTCTCGACTTCTCACTGAATTCCAGTCTTACAATTCAATTCCATCTAGTACGGCAAATTAGTGTGTCACCTGATGACACCTTTTCTGCATCCAGGTCTGACAAATGAGTTTAACATACACGCTCTCTCCAATTAATAATGGATCAGGTGAAATTGGATTTTTCACGGCGAGATTTCACGTTCAACTTGTTGAGGATGCTGCAGACAGGATGAGAAATTGAGTTCGAGTCTGAACTGGATTTTCCAAAGGAAATTAAGAGGGCGAGCGGCGCGAAAAGTTTGTCGGAGTTGGTACATGTACTGAAAACAACAGACATTCATTATTATACCAGGGGAGTATAAGAATTGGCTAGCCCACATATCGGTTAAAAATAATAACTGCAATGGTTTCTGCTTATCACAGAGCTCGCACAGAGAAACGATCTGATTTTTTCATAGGTTCCTTCCATAACAGAACTACTGACTCTATTGAATCACAAACTAAAAAAAAAGTTTAAACACTGTAACCGGACTACGGAAAAAATGGAATAAACTAAAATGTAAGAAACAAGTTAGGTGTTGATTGCTATCATCGTCGTATTGAGTAGTCTTTTGGAATGTTTATCTGAAACTGAATGATAGAGAAGTTGCTGCAGCGGTTTTTTGTGACCTGACAAAGGCCTTCGACTGTGTTAACCACAAAATTTTGTAGCAAAAAATGGAGAAATATGGTTTTAGAGATGTAGTTATCCAGTGGTTTGAGTCTTATTTATCTGGACGAACTCAAAGCGTATCTCTTCAAGGCAGCTTATCGCAAAAACTGGGAATCAAATGAGGAGTTCCTCAGGGGTCGGTTCTGGGACCAACGCTTTTTCTACTATACATAAATGATCTAGCTTCAATTAATATTTCGGGAGGGTTCACCCAATTTGCAGATTACACCACAATATTTTGGCATGATAAAAATGGCTCAAAAGTGCATCAAATGATTGAGAATGATATTAGCAAAGTGAAAGATATTAGCAAAGTGATATCTTTCAATATCTCAAAAACTAACATCCTTAGTTTCAAATGTAATTTACAAGAGCTTCATCTAGGAAATCAAGTGATCAGTAATATGACAGAAACAAAGTTTCTGGGTTCACATATTGATGATAAATTGAAATATGAAGGTCACATTGAAAAACTCAGAAGAAAACTTGCATCAGGATGTTTTGCTGTAAGATCCACTTCATGGGAACTTGGTGAAGATATGGCAAAAGTGTGTATTATGCTTTAGTCGACTCACACCTGAGACACGGAATTTGTTTTTGGGGATCTTGTAGTCAAATTTGTTCAATATGGTTTTTGTCTTGCATAAAAGAGCATTAAGGTGTATGTGCTAGGCTAAGTTCCGGGATTCTTGAAAGCCACTCTTCATCAAACATTAAATATGACCACTACCTTGTATTTTTATTTTAGAAACAGTATGTCTCATTCATAACAAATTTCAAAACGAAATCTATAAAAAAACACAATATAACACTAGACAAACACTTATATAAACTTACCAATTAAAAAAAAATTATATAATCACCTACCCAACGAGATTAAAATCATAGCTGATGCAAGAAAATTCAAAAATTCTGTAAAAAGTCTTCTTCAGGCTTTCTACTCATTAGATCTACTGTGCGAACTTTTAGTATTGTGAAATTCAACTTTGTCGTCCTCTCCAATTATTCAGGAGTCAATTGTAATATATTTCAATGTTTTATTGATTAGCACCATTGATATAATACGAAGCTGTTTTCAATTATGATAATTCTAATATTAATTTTGTACAAATATTTAATTTTTTAAGCATGTTTATTATTACCAAATTTCATCTGATTTACGTGTGGGCCTATTGTGTATATTTTATTCATTATTCATTTTGTACCAATTTATTTATCATATGTATTTGTACTTAATAGTTATAGATATATTTTTCATCCTTTTATTTATAAATGACTTCGTCAATGAGATTTATCATCTTCAGACAATAAAGTATATTTGATTTGAATTGATTAATTCGATATGTTGGTTTTAATTTGGTTTAATTATAATTCAATTCAAATGCCGTGGTCATACTTATTTTTTATTATTCTTGATTGACGGCATCTTCATTGTTTTTATTTGATTATCAAATCATAATGTTTGCTTTTTGTAGTTGATATCGCACAAACCACGGCATTCGAATTCAATTAGAACGTTAATAATGTGAAACTGCCAGAAGACTTCAATAGAACTAAATAAACAGGAATATCTAACATATCAAATCAAAAGACTTGTCTGGTCAATAAGACGATGATAGCAATAGGGGTGCTCCAGCTACAATATTAACCGTTAGCAACTTCTTATCCAGCCGTTTCAACTTTGATTTTTAGGGAATTCCAGTTATCTGCTTTATTAAAAATGGCTGTATCATCTGCGAATCCGACTATGCGAAAAGTCCGTTTATATGTATATTGAATAATGTTGCTCCTAACACGGAACCTTGTGGTACTCCACAGTCGATCACCTTATCACTACTTAATATATCATCAATTCTTACTGCCTGGATCCTTTCTGTTGAATAATTTCAATATTGGTTGACAACAATCTAATAGAGTTGGGAGGCGATGTTCAACATGGTTGTTCTTCCACATAATCCCCCCAATACAAAATGAACTTTTTAGTTTATTTTATTCTTTCCGTAGTCGGGTTACAGTTTTTTAAACATTTTATTTTATTTCAAACTTTTTCGTTTTGACCTTTGACGCGACACTAAAAAGAATAATGATATGGTAGCGTGAGTAATAGATACTTAATAATTAAACAATCTAGACTAGGAGCAATTGTTCAGTATATGGAATAGGATAAAGTTAACCCCCTTTACCCTATTAGTAGTTATTTTACCTAATGAATATAAATAATTATGGAAGAATTTAATGTGCATGAATGTTCGTCTTATGGAGTAGAAAATGAAAATATATTCAGAATCCACGCTAAAAAATTGCTATTACGGACACGACCGTCAACGACGTCTGCCCTCACGCGCCTGGCCCGTTCGAGTAGCTATATCAGTGACATTCGATTTTATTATATTATTTTTTCACTGAATTTGTACTTATTGTATTGTCATATGTGAGATTTCAAAATCAATGTCTATCTAATAGAAATAGAAACAGGTGGGGTGGTGATTCTGTTGTTTTTACACGATTGATATTCAGAACTCATTCATAAACGCTGAAATATGGTATAAAATTTATTTTTTGTCGTTTGGTATATTTTTTTATATTTAATATTGTACTATATTTATAATTATGGATTCAGAATATTCTCCTCTTTCATTTGACATCCCACTCGAAATGATAGTTAAAAATTTTTTTATGTAACATCCGCCATTTTGATTTTATTTGTATAAAATGTAGCCTATGTTACCCGAACCATCATAACGAACATTCGTTAATACAAACATCCATAGACTGCTAAAATCATTACCCTTTCTTTTCGGCTGTGCTCGGGTGAAAAAGTATTACCAATAATTATTGAACCACTCACATATTTAGTGAATTCTTCATTTACAGCAGGCTGTTTTCTTCCATGTCTTAAAGCAAGCAAGATTGTGCCTGTTCGGAAAAAGTCCAGTTCTAGAAATGTAAATGACCATGAGAAAAGACTTAATAACTGAAAGTCAGCATATTTATATTGTTGTTAGTGATAAGAATCATAAAATCCCGAAGACTAACTGTACAGAGTTTATGAATCGTACTGTAGATTGGTGCTCTGAAAACAGTCTATATCTAAATCCAAATAAAACTCAAATTATAAGATTTTATAATAGACAGAAGTATGCGCAACCACTAGATATTAATATCCGTACCAGTACCATATTTCCAGTTTTATGAAACCTACAAACGAAACCGAAGTACTCAGCTACATAAAAGAACTCGGAAATGATAAATGTCCAGGTATTGATGGCATAACTTCGGAAAACCTTAAACTAACAGATGAATTCATTAAAAAACCTCAACTTACTTAATCAATAACATCCTTGAGAACGGTAAATTTCCAGAAAACTTTAAAGTAGCCATAATCAAACCATTAATTGAGAAAAATGATCGGAGGAATGTATCAAATTATAGACCAATCTCGTTCAGCTGCCAAGATCGTTGAAAAAGCTATTAAAAAATGTCTTATGGAATTCTTGGAAAATAACAATATTCTTTCCCCTAAGCAATTCGGTTTTAGATCGAAAAAATCAACCGAAGATGCTATTGTTCATTTAACAAATAATATATACCAATGACTGAACGAAGGAAAATGTTCAATAGATGTCTTTCTAGATATAGCAAAGGCCTTCGACACCGGTTAACCACGAAAAACTAATGGATGTTATGGAAGACCTCGGTATCAGATGAATCGGAGATTAATTGCTCAGATCATACCTCAATAATAGAACACAGTATGTTAAAATAAAAAACGAAATAAGTGAACCACAAAAATTATTAACTGTTGGTGTACCTCAAGGAACAGTTTTAGGCCCAGTGCTTTTTTTTATTCTACCCTATCTCGAAGTAAAGGCAAATATATCATATTTTGCAGAAGAAAGCGGAACAGAACCTGAAAAACAAATTGGTTAAGCGAAATGTATCTCACACTGAACTTGGAAAAAAAGTTAATAACGCTCTCTTGCAATAAATCTTACCAACCCGATATTGGTCAGATTGCATTGAAAGATGAAAATTCAACTTATCCATGTCTTGCAGTGTTGCCAAGTTATTTATTTTCCTATTTTGTGTTGCCGACGAAAATTCGAAGTATTTTATTTAACGAAAGATTCTTATTCACGTACGAAATCGGAAAGGGCAGATTCGCCATCAATCACCGGGGTACATTAACGTCTTCTGAATGTCGGTATATTCCGTACTAAATCAAAACAACCCGTACACAAAATTGATTTCGCGGCATACGAACACCAAGCTATAAATCGCCAGATACGTGGCGAAATTGAGATACATGGCTGAAAGAAATATAAGAGTCCAAAGACGTTATGAACTATGTGAATGGAAAACATTCTTTGAGTTTCTCGTTCTTCCATATTGGTATTGGGTGATGTTAGTCTGTGGTTATATTTCCGTTTGGGATATCATAACTTTTTCCGTAGACCACATCATCATCTGAAAATATACTAATAATTCTAAATGTTGTTCATATTGATTACTTAAAAGGACTACCTATGGAGAAAGTGAATTTACCGATGACTATGAATTCATTTAGATCCATATCGAGTGATCTAATTATCGGGGCATAGCAATTATTGTTATCGCCATTCGCGTATTCTATTCCCATTGAATAAATTGAGCTGAATATTCAACATTCTACCGGAATGTCAATCCGGCTTCAGAGATAACAGAAATTATAGTGTACGAATTTGGGGTCCTTGACTATTGAATACTCCCTCTTCTTGCCAAAATCAAGGTTGAATCACCACCAGACTATGTATCTTTGACTCTTCGTACTAGATCTAACTGCATCCCTGTTTGTGGTCTGCGCTATGTTAGACATAGATCAGCGATCACGGAACTTTTATTATCTAGTTATCAGGGATCGGACTAGTGAATAATTCACCGGTTTCGTTGAGATAAACATAGCCAACAGTTATAACAAGCGTCCCGTTTGTTTGACGGTTGTAGACGATGTGGTAACTTGATTACTATCGTTTCGGACGTCCATCGTCTTAATGTATTTAAAAGGTTTTCACGACGTTTCGAATGCTTGTATCTGCAATCGTCTTCAGGTGGAAACGATTGCAGATACAAGCGTCCCGTTATACGGCGTTACACTGAAGCGATTCCCTTCTCAAAACTACGATACGGAAATGGAGCAGCTGGCAAATTGTCAGGATCGTACTTGATTTTTAACCTCCGACGCAAACAGAGGAGTGTTATAAGTATAACGTGTGAAACTGTGTGTCTGTATATCTGTCTGTGGTATCGTATCTCCAAACGGATGAACCGATTTTGATTTAATTTTCTTTGTTTGAAAGGTGACTTGATCGAGAGTGTTTTAGTTGATGAAGGGATGTGACCAACTTCCACAGGTCTGATCGACTCGAAATTTTGTATCCTATTACTTCAATGATATTGCAAGAACATGGTAACCATGTTAATCAGGGTCTGATAATGGAGCAGGAAAGAGAAATGAGGATAAATTGGATTCTAAGCTACTATACTATAATTCGTGTATGAATGTGTAATAGAATGAAAGAATGAATGAGTGAATGGGATCGAGCGAATGAATAAACACGATTTGATACAATAAGGCACAGTGGTATTTTATCGATAAAATAAACCTATGCCACGTTGGTACCTAAAGAAAAACATCCGACACATTGCTTACGAAAAAGCTAATATAACTTTCAGTAGTCAAGGTACGACCAAACACATCCTTTATTAATGAAAATGACCAAACAAAAGTGGAGAATAAAAAACAATACACTATGGTTTCCGTACAACTAAATTTCAGAGCCTCTCAAACACATGTTTGATGCTTGTACAAAAATTTGCCAAGGGCACACACCACTGAAACTTCGTTCCTTTTACATGTTTTTGTCTTTGTCAATGAAGAAGACGAGGAGCTCCCGTCGAAACGTCACAATAAATCCCAAAATGGAATAATTTCAAACGAGTCTTAGTATGTCCCACCGAACCTCATAACTCAAGAAACCACCCCAAAGTATATATATATATATATATATATATATATATATATATAAATATATATATATATATATATATATATATATATATATATATATATATATATATATAAATATATATATATATATATATAAATATATATATATATAAATATATATATATAAATATATATATATACAGTGCGGCTTTTTATACCCTCCCCTTGTTAACTTTTGATCGGTTCGACATAGAATAGTGGGACAAAAACTGTTTTGAAATATATCATCGATACCCCCACAGGGGAGCACATCAACTTAAAAATAGCATGGGGGGTCAAGTGGCACATCGTTGAACAGATCATTCAATTCTATTTACAACCATCCTATTTTTTTCGAATTTCGTTTAAACGTTTTTTCACAATGTGCATTTGAAATGGTGCGGCGGAGCACATCAACTTAAAAATTTCAAATGGCCCCTATACCATTTGAAATTTTCAAGTGGCACATCCTTTCAATTCTTTGTTCAACCATCTAATATTTTTCTTATTTTGTCAATGAATTTTTTCACAATATGCATTTTAAATTTTGTTATACTTGATATTTCAAATGCATATTGTGAAAAAACGTATTGACGAAATTCAAATGGTTGAAAAGAGAATTGAATTGTCTTTTCAACGATGTGCCACTTGAACTCCCATGCTAATTTAAATTTTTAAGTTGATGTGCCCCTCCGCGCCATCTATCGAGCAATCACAACGTCTTTAATTTCAAAAAGTAGTATCGGTTATACCAATCAAAATGGTTTTTGTCCCATCGTTCTACGTCGAACCGTTCAATAGAGGGGGGGGGAGGGGGATTATAAAAAGCCGCACTGTATATAATACACATATATATTCTAAACACTCTGAAGTACTTAATACTGCGGGCTTCACGGAGTCAAATCTATTTCCATTTAAAATGGAGTCAGACATGCAACTCGAACCCCGATATTTACCATTTATGAATTGATTGTAAACGGAAGATTTCGGTTCCTATTGCGTAACAGCTTTTGTATTTTATGATTCCTTTGAATGGGGGTATGATCGATATACTCCAGTCACGAAATGCAGTAGATAATATTTTATATTCGAAGGAGACTTCACGCTGAAATATGACCTCATGAAACGTGAGCGGGACATTTTTCATCCATTTGCTGATAAAAAAAGAAGCGGAAAATAATGTATGAATTTGTACCACTAGGAACGAGTAATCAATTATTACTGAAAATGATATTCATTGCCGTTAAAATTCGTTGGAGTGCGGAAAATATAAAAAGTGTATTTTTTTTAGAGTGGTCCTTCATTAGGTTGAAAATGAAGTTTATATTTTTGTCCTGTCACGGAGTGTGTGTGCTTTATCACCTTCGGGCTGGAAAAGGAACAATCAAATAATATTATTTGTAGTATTTTTCAATTAACTTACAATTTCAATTTTACGACAAAAACTAGCGAAATACCCCCCTATTTATTTTCAGAGTAGCCGCTGAAGGAACTTTTATATCTTTGTCCCATATGGGTGCTCCATAACTCAGCTAAATAATTTCGCCAAGAGCATATGTACTAGATTTTTCAAAAATGTTCAATCAATGCGTTATTCCGTAACTTTTATATAGGTGATTTCTTCTAAAATCACATAATGCGACGAGTTCTATACACTGTTGAAAAAATTCCTGGGTTTTGAAAACACCCCGTATATCGTAGAATGCAAATTCGTGGTCCCTTTCAATTGCAATATTTTTTCATTTGATAGCATTTTTCACTTACACAAAATATTAAAGGTAACCGAAGTTATTTTCAAAACGGTAAATTTGTTGAGAAATAAAAATGGTTGTAAAATACCAATTTCCGGCGACCTCGTATTAACGAGTCTGTTTAATATACACTAAATCGATCGTTAATAACCCCTATGAACGTTCAATTTGTCTATTAATGCCTGAGTGATATATGCAACCAAACATACACCGAAATCGACCATTAATAACCTATTAACGGTCGATTTCTCTATTAATGCATCATTGTGGTATAGGCAACTAAACATACACAAAGTCAAATATTAATCAAATTCCAAATCATATTACCTTTGCGCTATTTAATTTATGTATTTTCAAATCCAAATATTGTAAGTTTCCTCCTAGTTGAAGCAGATAGATATCGAAAATTTCACGTTGACTCCAGGAACGAGAGGTCGACGGAATATTTTATATTAAAATGGCGATTAAAGATCTCGAATACATCGATCATTAATCACCACCATTAATACACTAGTTGATTAAATAACTATTCATGTAAAGACAAACAACAAAAGATAGATATGTGCCATCGCGCACTGTTTTACACAGGTCTAATATTAGTATTCCCTTCATAATCATTAATCTGGTGAGCATACTTTTTGTTCACGCGTAAGTGAGTAGCATTTATTTTCTTTGTAGACAAATATAAATTTGTATAAGAATAGTCAATTGTGTAACTTAACCTAACTTAATACTAGAGCTTAAAAGATTTAACACAAAAAATAAAATGTACCTGAACATTCGGTATAAAACTCGGACAGTAACTTAACCTAACTTAATCCTAAGGCTTAAAAAATTAAATACAACAACACAACATACCTGAACATTCGGTATAAAACTCGGACAGTGAATAAAAACTTTTTTCTAGTAAAAATTCTTGTAGGTTTTTAAACTCATGAGAGTTAAATTTTTTATGTTTTATTTCACATGGAAGCCTGTTGAAAATTTGCAGGCCAAGGTGTGAAGGAGCGTTTGAGGTTATTTTATATTTACAGTGAGGCACATAATAGTTATTTTTTGTCTAGTTTCTTTTGAATGGATATTTCTTATTTCTTTAAAAAAATTCTTGTTGTTGAAAATACATAGGCAAAGTTCCATTAACAGAAGACACGCTACAGTCAAAATACGTAGCTCTCTGAATATTGTTCTACATGTTTCATTTTGTTTCATTCCAGCGATTATTTTTATAAGTTTCTTTTGTGCGATGAATACATCATTGGATAGCGTAGAGTTACCCCACAAACATATACCGTATCTCAAAGTTGATGCTGCCAGGCTGTGGTATACAAGAAGTAACTGATCTTGCCGCAGATTTTGGTCTTAGGGCCCTAAGCAAATACCAATGAATTCAGTTTACTAATGACGGCTTGACAATAACTCCTCCAATCAAGGTTTTCATCTATCATTATCCCGAGAAATTTTGTTGTTTTCGTATTCTGTATAGCTGAACCACTCAGTTGAATCTCCATTTGAGAACATGTTTTTTGTCGAATGTGGAAACGGACTAATTGGGTTTTTTATATTAAAAAAGAGTTCATTTGTCATGCACCACTCGGAGATATTATTCAGTACACTGTTACATTTGGAAATAAGGGTATCGTCATTTTTATTGGAAATCAATAGAGAGGTGTCATCTGCATAAATGGTAAAAAATGCTTCATCGGTTATCGTATCCATTTCGTTAATGTACAACAGGAACAAAATTGGACCTAGTACGGATCCTTGAGGTTCCCCTGTGACATAGTACGTAGGTTCAGATTTTACTTTTTTTATGTGTCCATTCTCCACGGATGTCAGGCTGACATATTGTTGCCTATTTTCTAAGAAGGAAGCCACCCAATCACAGGCATTTCCACGAATTCCATACTGATACATTTTTGACAAGAGTTTACTATGACTGACACAGTCGAATGCCCTGCTGAGATCGCAAAAAATCCCAGCAGGACACTCGCCTGCGTCGATCATTTCAACTAATTTTTCAATGTATGCTAAAACAGCGGTGTTCGTAGACCTTTTTGAGCGAAAACCATGTTGGCTGTTCGTCAAAATTTTTTCGCTCTCCAGGAAGTCCATGAGGCGGTTCAAAAAACTAATCTCAAAGATTCTTGACATACTTGAGGGTACTGTCACAGGTCTATAATTCTCTATCTCTAGTCTATCCATTTTTTTGTGCAGTGGCACGATTTTTCCCATCTTTAGTGATTGTGGAAACTCTCCTACCCGAAATGAAAGATTAACTAAAAAGGTAATGGGTTCAATCACACGTAAATCAATTGATAATTCAAATAGACAATTTGTTCATTGATATCTCATAAATCTACTACTGCATTTTTACTATTATAAGCATATAGATATATAAAACCACGAACGAATGAAAGTCTGTGTGACTACTGTGGAACAAATTAATCATATGCGATGGTGGTGTAATGGTCAGCATAGTTGCCTTCCAAGCAGTTGATCCGGGTTCGATTCCCGGCCATCGCATCTTTTTTTTTTTCTTTAATTTTTTTGGTTCTGTATGAAAACACCCACATATCCGACCGTCTGCATGTTACGTCTGTCTGTCTGTTACAAACATTTTTCTCAGAGGCTATTTTACATAGAAAATTAAAATTTGGCATGGTGATGAAACTTACTGATATTTTCTAGAAAATTTGAAAAATATTTATCTAAAAATTTTGGAGGAAGAAAATTTTTGTCTTTGTAGTCGATTGAATATATGAATAATACACTCTTTTTCTCATACCCTTATATAATACAGTTGATGGTAGCTCTTCATAAAAATTATTTTCATTAGATAGTATTGTTTTTCAATGGGGCCTAGAATTAGAGATTACAGTTTTTCTGTACACTTTTTTAATAGGTAATTATTTGTGTAAAGTTTTTTCTTTTTTAGTTTTGGAGATTACGGGGAATAATTTTTGACGCTCATTTGACAATCCCAGATCTGAACTAAAATGTTTTTTAATCCTGAATTCTAACTGTGTCAAAATAATGATAATAATACTTATTCTACTTTAGTAGCCTTTCAGTCAGGAGATATCTTGATTTATTAGGCAACAGTAGTTAGGACAATTAATGATTCATGTCATTGATGAATGTACTGGGCCCAAATGCCTACCTAATTTAACCCACTAAATTAAATATCTAACTTGATTTTTAAAAAATTTCCCCAAATTTAAAATAAAATTCCCATTTAAAAAAAATTAAAATATAAAATTAAATCAATTTCATTTAAAAATTTAATTTCCCAAATTAAATATAAAATATGATTTTTAAATAAATTTCCCCAAATTCTAAATTTAAAAATAAAATTTTCATTCAAATATAAAATTATTGAAAATATAACAATAAAATAAATTTTTAAAATTAATCAACCTTAAATTTAAATAATCTAATTCATCCCACCAAATTAAATATCTAACTAGATTGTTAAATACATTTCCCCAAATTTAAAATTTAAAAATAAAATTCCCATTCAAATATAAAATAATTGAAAATATAATAATGAAATTAATTTCAAAAATTAACCAACCTTAAATTTAAATAATTTAATTTAACCCACAAAATTAAAAATCTAACTTGATTTTCAAATAAATTTCCCCAAATTTAAAAATTAAATTCCCATTCAAATATAAAATAATTTAAAATATAACAATAAAATTAATTTCAAAAATTAATCTACCTTAAATTCAAATAATTCAATTTATCCCATTGATTTTTAAATAAATATCCCCAAATTTAACATTTAAAAGTGAAATTTCCATTCAAATATAAAATAATTGACGCCAAGAGAAACATATACACCAAATCTCTGATTCTCCCTAAAGGGTGGGGCTGGGATAGGTCGAAAGATAGGTGCCCAGTCCTTCCTTGGGGAGTTGAAGATTGAAGGATCGCGGGGGTTCTCCTCTGCACCACAACCACCACATTATTGTCCTGGTGTGTCTGTCTGTAATCAAATCTTTCAAGATAAATTTAACCCACTTCTAATTGATTTGAAATTTGGCAGGTGTACATAATTCCGGTGACAATGCATTATGAGAATTTTTTTAGGAAAAAAACAAAATGGTGGCTTTAATATGGCGGACAATTTTTGTGATTATGGTCCGATTCTATTAAAAATTGGTATCTAGGGGTTTTCGGGGTCGGAGATTATGATTCAAAATTCAAACTTTATTCAACATCATAAATACTACAAAATAAAAAATAATTGAACAATAAAAAAATAACTAAAAAGTTAAAAATTATAAAAAAAAAATTTAAGGCAAGCTTTTATTTATATAAATGCACTAAAGAGGAAAAACAAATTTTTTTCATTGTTTGGTCAAGGTTATTCTGTGACTAACAGATTCAAAAGCTTGCCGCGGACACAAAATATAGGTAATCTTGGCGGCAAGATTTTGAATCTGTTACTCACAGAAAAACGTAGATCAAACAATGAAAGAAATTATTTTTTCCTTTTTAGTGCATTTGTATAAATAAAAGCTTGTTTTTAAAATTTTTTTTTTTATTTTTTTTTAATTTCATTTTCTTTTAGAACGTTCGAAAACGTGGAAAACACCATGGGAATACGCCAAAAAATAAAGTTTTCACGAGTAAAGTTTGACAATTCAATATTACTTTGTTTCCATAGTTACAAAAAAAATATTTCATGGCATCCTTTATTTGTGGATAAAATTAATAATGCTTATTTCAAAATTTTTACAATTTAATTTTAATAATTTATGTCCTTTGAATAATTCTCGAATTTCGGAAAAATAGTATTTATACCTCGTAGGAAAAGCCACATTCCCGGACTCCGTATTGCCAGTCTCGGCTTGCGCTTCGACAGGCAATCTTTACGGTCGTCCTGGAATGTTCAGCTTTTTCTACTAGATATACAATGTACGATTTTTGCTTTTTCAAAGGCGCGCAGTCGGCTATGATTTCATTTGAGTGGGTGTACAATTACTCTGCTGCGCTGTCTACATTAACGTTTTCTCATTCATTCTACATTGAAGTGTCCCAATTCTCCCAGTGTATAACACCGGTCTATATGTTCTAAAAATACTTATCGATTTGAAATCCATCCTTTTCGAGAAATAGAACGATGATAATCCTCAAAAGGGACTGAGACTTTTTCCCTTTGTTTGCAGTCGGATTGTATGAATGCGAGCGATTGAAAAAGTGCTCGAAACCGATATCTTCTCGAATCAAGATGACCGACAATACAAAGAAAGCTCTTCTTTTGTTTCAGACGGGGTGCTGTACACTGGCACGGTGGCTGATTTCAGCGGAATGGACCCCATTATCTACAGAGAACCGCTACAGACCGAACAATACGATTCGATGAGTCTCAACGGTGAGTTTTTTCAAATGTTTTCGTCCGGCGGAATTGTCGCTCGGAAACTGGAAAATAGTTAACGTTCACTTTTTTTTTCTCCGTGACGAGTCTGTGGAGCGTTTTATTGCGTGCCATCGAACGGGTGATGATGGGGTGGAGATGCTTCGGTGGAATGTCTTCAGATGTTGTTTTCTTTATACAATTGTATTGTTTTCACATTGTTTTACTGCCCTGCCTTTTAAGTGAATTTCGTGAGTGATAGAATAAAAAACCATGCAAGGAAAGAATAACAAAGTTGCCATAATTTTGTATCAAAATTGAATTACTAGGGTAAATGACTCACAAAATTATACAAGTCAGATTTTTTTTTTATGTTTCGATTGTTTTATTTTACAAAGACTGAAAACTATATATATTTTTTTATTTTTTTACTCCAATTGATATAAACAAACGCATTGTTCATAACATCGAACATTTCTTTTTGAGTATTTGATCATTGATAAAAAATTATAATTTAAAAAAATTCCCCTTTTAAAAAAATATTTATATTGTTTAAAAACGCATTTTTAATTTTAAAAAAATTATTACCAAAAATTAATAAGAAATTATTTTTTTATCAAAAAATTTTTTTTTTTATCCAATAAAAATTTGTTATAAACAAATGAATATCCATAATATATTTTTTTAGATATAAAAAAATCAAAACAATCATGCATGACTCTTTTTTCTATTTTTTATATAATTTCAAATATTCTCATATTTTTGAGCTTGGCATTTTATTTTTTCATTTTTTTACTCCAATTGTTTGAAAATAAATGCATTGTTTATAACATCAAACATTTCTTTTTGATTATTTGATTATATATAAAAATTATAATTTTTAAGAAAAAAATCGTTACTTAAAAAATATGTATGTTGTTTTTTAAAAATTTTTTTTTTTAATTTTTATTAAATAAATAAAAAAGAATTGTTAATTCAATAAATTATTTGTCATAAACGAATGAATATCTATACTTTTTACATACAGTGTGACCCATTTAAAATGGAACCACCCCTGTAGAATAATCAAAAAATTTTTTCCCTTTAAATGGAACCACCCCTGTAGAATACCATTTTTCAGTCAATCTAATTTTTTTTTAATATTGAGCATCAAAAATATTAAAAATTTTATAACTTTAGTTTCATTTCCAAGGCACTCTATGGTTTTTTTTCTTCGTCAAAAACGGCAAAAGTTTATTAGGCAATTATTTGACTACACCACTGGATTCGTAGTCGTTATAAATTAAAACCATCGAAATTTCATAAAAAAATATTTGTTAACAACGAAGTTACAACAACTTTAATTTTGGAAACAAAGTATTTGATTATAATTTTTATTTAGATTATAGACATATTTAAAATCTGGCAACACTGCCCATACAAAGTAGAACACCAGTGAATTTGTACAGCGAGAATCCGAAGTCAATGGCTCATTCCGTTCTACAGTTATAACTCCTGAAAGTATGGTAATGTGAGCGATTTGTGGTGGAAGCGATTTTGTAATGAAAATCTGACTATGCCACTGGATTTGTAAATTTTTTGAGAATGATTGAAAAATGCGTATTCTACAGGGGTGGTTTCATTTTAAATGGGTCACACTGTACAAAAAAAATTAAAACAATCATGAATGACTTTTTTTTCTATTTTTTATATAATTTCAAATATTCTCATGTTTTTGAGTTTGGCTTGGCATTGCAGTGCAAATAACTTGTGAACTATACGACAAAGACACTTCAAGTCTTTTTTATACTCCTTCAAATAATAGATGAATTGAGCTTTAAAAATACGGCAAGTTTGAAAACATGAGAATATTCGAAATTATATAAAAAATAGAAACAAATAATTTCCCCAAAAAGTCATACATGATTGTTTTTTTTTAGTAGGTATCTAAAGAAATACTGTACGGTTAATAATTTGTTCATAAGAAATTGTTTATTAAATAAACAAATAAAAAAATTTACATATTTTTTTTTCAGAATTCGAAAGATCACTAGAAATAATGATTTATATAAAATGGATTTTTAATATTGATTTTAAGCAACAAAAAATATTTTATTGAAAGATGCGTTTTTAAACAGTCGTTTTTTTTCAAGAAACGATATTTTTTTCTTAAAAATAATGATTTTTATCAATGGTCGAATTCTCAAAAAGAAATTTCTGAAGATTTCATAAACAATACATTTGTTTATAACAATTTCTTAAATTGGAGAGAAAATATAAATTTAAATTTTTCAGTGATTATAAAATGAAACAATCGTAATTAAATATTTTTTATAGCTCTATTTGGTTTTATAATTTTTTAATCCCTTGAATTGTTAATAAAAAAGAAAAAATCCATATTTTTTTTTAAAATCCCAGGTGTTTTATGTAAAAATTCTGATTACTAGCCTCAGTTCCGCAAAAAAAAGTTCAAGGTCATGTTTTAAGTCACAACCTATTGAAAAATTGTCGTTTCCGATTCATTTTTTATCTAAGACAATTTTGTGGTTACTTGAAAACCGAAATGAGAGAAAAAATCAGTTTGTTGTTGAGGCAATATGCAAATATTCATTTTTTTTCCGTGAAACCAGAGAGTCAACTATAGAAACAATCATTCCATAATGAAATGAGAACAAAATATTTTCTCCAACAAAAACATATACCCCCACAACACAATAAATAAAATATGTGCATCCGTTTGCTTCTCTATATAGGTATATTTGAACAATTAAAATGTTTCACCTATTTTTTAGAATTTTTTATAATTACACACCATATTTAACACGTTTCTGCATATATTCCTTATAGCTACTCTAGAAAAAGAAAAATTATATGCATTATAGCTTTTCATCTTTTCCTTATCCGAACTAAAAAACTAGCGGTTGACGTACCCCTATTTTCGAACGACCCTGTATAAAAAAAAATGTCAATTAACTTCAGTCGAGATTGAGGGAGTTCATCCAGGCTGAATTGAAGAATCTTTAATTCTCATCAGAGATCTCGCACTGGTTGGTTTAAAATGAATCCAATTGGATTTGTCTTTGCTTACCTTGTTGTAGAGCAAAAAACGAAAAAGTATAATGGATCCGAGATCATCGCGACATTGTACCATCATTGTATTTCAAATAGATTAATATTGTATGGAAAGATATTTCATTTTCGATACTGATAATGATTACCTGGCGGGGCAGTTTCGGGACCAAATGACCTATCGATTTACAAAGTTTTCTTAAAAAATACGTAAAAATAATCGTTTGGGAGTCTTTTTTGAGTTTTTTTATGTGTGGGCGGTTTAATGAATGCATATAAATAATATTTTCATCAGTATTCAGTCGGGTATAGTGCGATACCAAGTTGATTAATGCGTTTTTTTCCTCCACAGCTCCCGATTTCGTCGGATCCATGACCCAAGGGGACTTCGTTTACTTCTTCTTCAGGGAAACGGCCGTCGAATACATCAATTGCGGGAAGGTACGTTATCCTGTCAAGTTAGAAACAGTGGTGTTATATATAGTCCAGGCAACCAAAAAATACTTGAAATTGCACGTTATTTTTCACACTACGAATAAGTGTTATTCATTTTGGATGTTCTTAGGAGAGAACTACAAAAAAAAAAAAAAATAATAATAAATCATAATATAATAATAATAATAATTTTATTCAAAAATTTAGACGGACAATTAAACCAATTTCAAGTGAACATTTCTGGAGTGTGGCAGGATAGTATATCCTGGTAAAATATATTTTCGAGTAAACGGGTCCACTAAGAGCCTGTGCGTGAGCGAGTTACTTATTCCAAATTATTGACAGTTGTGAGTACAACACATTTTGAAATCAAGTTCAATTGAATTTGTATGTAAGAAAACTATACAGTGCGGCTCTTAATAGTCCCCCCCCCCCTGTTAACCTTTTGAACGGTTCGACGTAGAACAATGGAAAAAAAAGTATTGAATTGAATGATATCTAATTGCATGGGGGGTCAAGTGACACATCGTTGAAAGATAATTCAATTCTCTTTTCAACCATCCACTTTTTTTATGAATTTCGTTTAAACGTTTTTTCACAATATGCGTTTGAAATGTCAAAAATAAGTGCGGAACTGAATTGTACCGTTACCTCAATAACTTTTGAATGGTTTGATGTGAAACAATGAGACATGAAATTTATTGAATGGTATTACTGGTCCTACTTTTGGAGAGAAGAAACATTACAATTACTCGACAGAGGGCGCTGGAGGCACATCAACTTGAAAATTTTGAAAGGCATAGAGGTCGATTTGTACATCGTTGAAAAGGTTGTTTCTTTCAACTATGGTTGTTCTACGGAATCACAATTGCAAGTGCGACTTTTAACAGCCTCCCCCGTCACCCCTCACTGTTAACTTTTGAACGCTTCGACATAGAACAATGGGACCAAAACTATTTTGAATGATTTCACCGATACTACTCTTTGAAATAGAAGACATTTTGATTGCTCGGTAGATGGCGCACATCAACTTAAAAATTTCAAATAGCATGGGGGGTCAATTGGCACATCGTTGGAAAGATAACTCAATTCTCTTTTCAACAATCAATTGTTTTTTCAATTTCGTCAATACATTTTTTTACAATATGCATTTTAAATTTTGTTATACTTGACATATCAAATGCATATTGTGAGAAAACGTATTTTTTTTATTGGTGCCCCTTTTTACCCATTTAAAGCACGCCTCAGCGTGTTTAAATCGAACTTTAAAAAACGCGCGTTTTTTAAAGGTAACCATGACAACATCAACAAATCGAGAAACGTGAAGTCTAAATGACAAATTTTTGATTATTGATCTGACAGGAGTACCTTGTAACGTCAAATAAAATATTACTCACAATTCGTTCATTTATATGTGCTCCTCCATCCATTTGATGAACTTTTCATATTCTTTTTTATATATATCACTGGATTTTCGCGGTATTAACCGCGATTCGGCCTCACTATTCAAAAAATCGATATTAGAATCATTCATTTTTGAGCTCTGGTGACAACAAATATTGATCTTTGGTAACAAATTGCAAATGAATGTTTTTCTCATTTCCATGACAACGAAAGGTATACTGATGTCACATCACGAATTCAACCTTCTTGCATTATTAGTTCTTATTTCTATTTTTTGTAGTAATAATACCAGTATATATGATTTCAAAGTGCACCAATAAAAATAACGTAAAGTATTCGTGGATAACTGGTCTTAAAAACACTTGCTCTATTTCGAGCACTCCGGCTGCGCCGTCGTGCTCGAAAAATCGCGCGTGTTTTAAAGCCCTTTTTATCCACTTATACTTTAATATACTATTTTTTTATTGGTGCCCCTTTTTACCCATTTAAAGCACGCCTCAGCGTGTTTAAATCGAACTTTAAAAAACGCGCGTTTTTTAAAGGTAACCATGACAACATCAACAAATCGAGAAACGTGAAGTCTAAATGACAAATTTTTGATTATTGATCTGACAGGAGTGCCTTGTAACGTCAGATAAAATATTACTAACAATTCGTTCATTTATATGTGCTCCTCCATCCATTTGATGAACTTTTCATATTCTTTTTTATATATATCACTGGATTTTCGCGGTATTAACCGCGATTCTGCCTCACTATTAAAAAAATCGATATTAGAATCATTCATTTTTGAGCTCTGGTGACAACAAATATTGATCTTTGGTAACAAATTGCAAATGAATGTTTTTCTCATTTCCATGACAACGAAAGGTATACTGATGTCACATCACGAATTCAACCTTCTTGCATTATTAGTTCTTATTTCTATTTTTTGTAGTAATAATACCAGTATATATGATTTCAAAGTGCACCAATAAAAAAAAATTACGTAAAGTATTCGTGGATAACTGGTCTTAAAAACACTTGCTCTATTTCGAGCACTCCGGCTGCGCCGTCGTGCTCGAAAAATCGCGCGTGTTTTAAAGCCCTTTTTATCCACTTATACTTTAATATACAATTTTTTTATTGGTGCCCCTTTTTACCCATTTAAAGCACGCCTCAGCGTGTTTAAATCGAACTTTAAAAAACGCGCGTTTTTTAAAGGTAACCATGACAACATCAACAAATCGAGAAACGTGAAGTCTAAATGACAAATTTTTGATTATTGATCTGACAGGAGTGCCTTGTAACGTCAGATAAAATATTACTAACAATTCGTTCATTTATATGTGCTCCTCCATCCATTTGATGAACTTTTCATATTCTTTTTTATATATATCACTGGATTTTCGCGGTATTAACCGCGATTCTGCCTCACTATTAAAAAAATCGATATTAGAATCATTCATTTTTGAGCTCTGGTGACAACAAATATTGATCTTTGGTAACAAATTGCAAATGAATGTTTTTCTCATTTCCATGACAACGAAAGGTATACTGATGTCACATCACGAATTCAACCTTCTTGCATTATTAGTTCTTATTTCTATTTTTTGTAGTAATAATACCAGTATATATGATTTCAAAGTGCACCAATAAAAAAAAATTACGTAAAGTATTCGTGGATAACTGGTCTTAAAAACACTTGCTCTATTTCGAGCACTCCGGCTGCGCCGTCGTGCTCGAAAAATCGCGCGTGTTTTAAAGCCCTTTTTATCCACTTATACTTTAATATACTATTATTAACGAAATTGAAAAAAAACTAGATTGTTGAAAAGAGAATTAAGTTATATTTTCAACGATATGTCACTTGACCCCCCACGCTATTTGAAATTTTGAAGTTGATGTGCCCCCCAGCGCCACCTATCGGGCAATTACAATGTCTTTCATTTCAAAAATAAATAAAATTTTGTCAAATATGCTAAAACAGGGCTTAAATGAGACTCACATAGAATTATTCAATAATAAATATCACAAAGGAAACGAACACTAATAATAATAATGAACAGGTCTGGAAGATATTCAATATTTTAATAATTGAACAAGGAATGTACGTTCTAAAGAAAGATGATAATATTGGGTCTGTTTTTGAAGGAGTATATGTTTGAAGCTTCTTTGATTTCAGTTGGGAGAAAGTTATAAAATCTACTAGCTAAAAAATTATTATTTCTCCGCCCTATTCTCTTTCTGAATGGGGCCATTTTTATGGCGTTATTCGTTTTCAGACGGGTTTCGTATTTACCGTTGATGAGTGGTAGATTAAATCTACTTTTGAATTGGTTCATCACAATTTGATGATAATAATAATGCTGACGTATATCAAGTACTTCCGTTTCTGTAAATATTGGATGATAATATTAGATAACTCCAAATATCTACAATCAAATTATATTATAATTAGAAAGAGGGACCCTAAAAAACAATGGTAATAATTGATCCAAATGAACGCATAGTGACTACTCCTCGTCTTCCTCCCATAGTATGAAGATTCGTAGCTATCGTGTATACAGGGTGTTAGTGAATAAGTGCGACAAACTTAAGGGGGTGATTCTGCATGAAAAAATAATGACAGTTTGCTTTATAACTTTTGTCCGCAAATGCTTCGTTTTCCAAGATACGGGGTGTTGAAGTTTTTCTTAAAAACTGACTATTTATTTATTGCTCTGAAACCGGTCGAGATATGCAAATGAAATTTGGTGAGTTTTGAGAGGTAGTTATTGCGCATTTTTTGACATGCAACTATGCATTTTATGTTCATCATTGGCGCGCATACGGGTACTGATCTCAATTTTTTTTAATTCCTCGTTTATTTTGTGACAAAAAATCTCTCCTGCCTTTTTTCCTATGGGGCGCCATTTCTATGCAAAAAAATTAAACGCGTATTTGTCATTACTTTAATACATTATCTAGTAGCGACGCTAGTAGGCTACTGTCAACATTCTGCTGAATACGAATATTTCAACGAAATGTCAAATTAGCGTTTCTTCATTTTCAAGCTTTTATAACATTATAACATTAATGATAATTAGTAATTAATTTTTTCTTTTATCGAAAATAAGGGAAAATTATACAAATGCGGAATTTTCAGACATGCATTTTGTCTATGGTCGAAGTAATGGAAATGGTCGGCAAGCTCGACGATTATGCTTAGTTGTATCCAGGACGTAGGGTACCCCATCACACAATATTTGCTCGTCTTCATCAACGTTCGCGCGAAAATGGTACAGTTGAGAAACAAACGGCTGACTGCGGGCGCCCTCGAGAAGTACGAACTGTGCAAACAGAAAAAGTAGTTCTCGAGTTAATTGCGGAGTCACCTGAAACAAGAACTCAAAAAATTGCCAACATACTGAATGTAAGCAACTTCACTGTATTTAAAATTCTTAAAAACAGCAATTGTATCCGTTTCATATTCAACGTGTGCAAGCTCTACTACCTAGAGACTTTTTTCCGCGACTAGTTTTTTCCATTGGATTCTTCATCAAATCGCTCAAATTCCTAATTTTTTAAATGGCGTTTTGTTTACTGACGAGGCTAATTTTGGACGACAGTGTATACGAAATTTCCATAACAATCACCTCTGGGTTGAGGAAAATCCACATGGAATATTTGAAGCTCATTTTCAGCATCAGTTTTCAGTAAATCTATGGCTTGAGGTAATTGATGATCATTTAATCGGTCCATATTTTCATTTATATTAGCATCATTGTACGTAATCACTTAGATACAGTATATCCAAATCGTTGGATAGGTAGGGGAGGTACGGAACATTGGCCTGCTCGATCTCCGGATTTAAATCCTCTAGATTTTTGCATTTGGGGTTTTCCTAAGTCATTAGTTTATTCCACTCCCGTCGAAAATGTTGAAGACCTGAGGAATCGAATTATAGCCGGCTGTGATACAATAAGAAATACACCAGGAATATTTGCGCGAATAAGACAATCAATGAGGCGAAGAGTTAAATCTTGTATCACGTCTGGGAGGTCATTTTGAACGTTTGTTGTAGCTTTGCGCCTATTTGTTTATTAGTGTTATTTTCTGGTTTAACGTTATTGTATTAGATAGTTCTTGATAATGAATTAAAGAAATAAAAAATACGCGTTAAAATGTTTTATTTTTTGCATAAAAACGGCGCCCCATACGAAAAAAAAAAGGCAAAAGAGGTTTTTGTCACAAATTGAACGAGGAATTTAAAAATAATTTTTAATTTAAAATATCTCAGTGGCGTACAGTTTCTTTAAAAAAATTGAGATCATCAACCGTGTGCGCGCCAATGATAAACATAAAATTCTTAATTGCATGTCAAAAAATGCGCAATAACTACCTTTTAAAATTCACCAAATTTCATTTGCATATCTCGACCGGATTTGCGTATCTCGGAAAACAAAGCATTTGCGGACAAAAGTTATATAGCAAACTGTCATTATTTTTTCATGCAGAATCGCCCCCTGAAGTTTGTCGCATTATTCACTAACACTCTGTATCTTCACACTCATGATTTTTTCGAAAGTGACAATTTCTGGAAAATTTGCCAAAAATGTAGTCCACAACGAAAGAAAAACTGTCGTGCTGATCTTATTTCTTGTATGTTTTTCACTGGACTATTATACCCTGTCAGGTTGTAAATGCGGTGGCATAAATCTGGCGAAGAGAACGGCGAAAAATAAAATTTAAATGCCTTCATTTGTAACTCCTACGGAGATCTAATAATGGGGATACGGGGGTAGATATAGAGGTTCCGATTAGAAAGTTTGGATATCTTTCTTTTGTTTGTCTCTGGAATGTTTGGTAGAGAATAATGGCGGGGAGGAAAGATAGCTAGTAATAAATGACCGTTTTAGCGTGAAGCTATCGATTTGAGGTATTTGTTTTGAGGAACAAGGGTGTTGTATGGTATTTTTCAAGGAAATAACAAAATATCTCAATTCTAACCACATTTATTTGCTCATAGATCGCGTGAGGATACTCGCCGAAATTGAAAATTGTTTTGAATTCATTCTTATAAATTCATCTCGATTACAATACGATTGCTGATGATGTTTTGTGCATTTCAGGCAGTCTACTCCCGTGTTGCAAGAGTGTGTAAAAATGATAGAGGTGGACCTCATCGTTTTCGAAATCGATGGACGTCTTTTCTGAAGTCAAGATTGAACTGCTCAGTTACGGGAGAATTTCCATTCGCCTTCAATGAAATACGTGAGTATTGACTGAATGACGTTCAATTCAACAAGTATTTTTTATTTTCATGAGGTTAATAGGTACACTAATCTACCCAGAAAATATTCGGACGTTATTTGTTTATTTTAATCAGCTCGTTTTAAACGAATACACTGTATATTCCATTTATATATATATGCTCTGGAAAAAAAGCACCGATAGTCTCGTGTTCGTCGGTCCACCAAAACAACACAGAATAAAAAGTATAAATAATTACATTTAACTCATCACAATGAAAAAAAAAACAAGAAAAGGCTCAGTGTCGAGTAACGTTCATGTCGTTGCTTAGATTATGTATAATACAATTTTAAATAAAACCTGAAGAAGTCCCCCAGCTAGGGACGAAACGTCGTTAACATGAAGTAAAAAGAAATATATCTATATTGTTATGATATCAAATATATGTTAACTATTAAAAGAAAAAAAAATGATAAAATGATACTTATACATCACATGATACTTGCTATGGTGGTTTTACAATTTTTCTGTGCACTTTGCATTTCTGAAACCTTTTACCATCTTATGTTCGACACAGCTCATCAAAGAGTGTAGCAGTGGAGCTTTTCTATTGACATCAATAGGTTTACAACTATCCATTTAGATTGCACAACCTATAAAAAGAATAGACATCAAAATCTACAAACAAAATCGTAGAATTCAAACAGATTGAAATAATATATAAGAAGAACATCCTGTATGCTAACTTAGAAACTCAAGGGACATGACAGGGACATGTCAAATAATTTCTCATGAAAAAATGATAAAATATCAAATCTGAGATTAGAAAATGGTTGAATAAGAATTTATAACCACTTTGTATGAATAATAGTAAGTATAGAAATATAAGCTGTATATAAAATAAGTTTCATAGGCTAGAATAAGAAAAGTTGCTTTTAAAAGTGTGTGGAAACTAAAATTTCGTGCCCAAAAACAAAAAACTGATGGTTGGAATTGGTGGGGGAAAGAAAACAGAAAGCGTTAGAAAAATTATCATCAGATAAATCAATTCAAATGAGCAGAAAACACAACTGTGAGAGCAATTCCAATCAATAATCCAAACCAAGAAACAGCCCACAATTATTTGAGCAAGAAACCACCTACCTGCTATCCAGATCACATACCACACAGGACATAACCAACAATAAAAGGGGGCCAACGTCGAACAGGTTCACTTTTCAAAGCACTGGACACAGCCAGGAGTCTTCGTGAGTGCACAAACGCAACAAACTACAGGTACTTTTTAAAAACACAAATAAACGAAGTGATATCATTGGTATTAGACACTTTTTGGGGTCTTTAGTAATATTTATCCACAGTGGTGAACTTTATTCCATACTTATAACCCCTTTGTCAATATAACCTGTAAATATGTATTTGCTCATTCATTCTATTACGCAAGAGCAAGTCATGTGATGATTTTTTTCAAGTTCATAGATTCAATTATATCTAATATAAGCTAGATATCGCAGGAGTAGGATTCTGAAACCGTTGGAAATTCATTCCAATAAAAGGAAAAACACGAACTATATTTTCATGAAACAATAACTTGACTTCAAACAAAGCAACTAGATGGCGCAACTGAACTCTGCTGAGCTGTAGGATTATCATGTCTCCATAGGCGTACCAACTTAGCTGGAATAAGGTAACAATGGAAAGGTAAAATGGTGTTTGAAAAAGAGTAAGAACAACATAGAACAACATGATAAGTATTTTTTTTAAGAATCAAAAAAATTGATTATAAATCAAATCAATCAAGCTTACTATCATAACAAATTGCAAAATTATGTGATGACTAGTGGTTAATAAAATAATAATAATCAATAAAAAACAAAATAAAATAAACAACCCACATCATCATAATTATATATATATATATATATATATATATATATATATATATATATATATATATATACAGTAGTTTTTTTCTTGAACCATTTATTTTATATTAATAGCGGGGTTTTCCCTTTGGGGTGTAGTTCGTCAGAAAAATGATTTTGGATGCTTCTTTATAGATTCTTCATATTATTTAGAACACAATAACGTTTCGCCTTTGGGCAAATTGAGAGGTGTTCACTGTTTTGGCAGACGACTATCTTGTTGCAAGAATTCAAATTACCTTCATAGTAAAATGACTCGAATTTGTATAAATTGATTTGCCCATTGTAATATTTTTTTTAAATTTGTGATTGTAATTCATCTAGTAACTAGCGAGTCAAATATTTTTATTATTACTTTTATATTTATTTTTTATATCATATATATTTTTCCCATGAGATGACAATCTTCTGACTATAAGTATATTTGATTTAGAGATGGAAAATTCTAAATATAATGGATATTTTTTTCCAAAGAGTCATGGGACCCTCTGTGACGGTTCGGATTTACTAGCCAAAATCAAGATATCTTCATGGAATGAAAAGTCCACGCTTACTTGTGAAATTCATGTGTTTATTAAAAAGTTATAATTATACCAATAATAGTCATTAGCTTTATCGATATTGGGAGTGGGCCTTGTTCTTCCGAGCAACTGCTTGGTTCAGATCGCCCTCCTTCTCCGATTATCTCATGCGGGTGTTACTGAAAAATAAAAGAGAAGCTGATTTATATTATTGTTTTCTCTCCTCACCTTTGTTAGTAGGGCACACCTTTTGCGGATAAGTCATTCTAAGATAGCTGGAAGCAGCCTAGACTGTCGCAGACCAGAATTCATCGATTTCTCAACTTCATCAACAGATTTTATCTACAATGAACTCTCTGATTTTGTTCAGGTTAGAAGGTACCAGTCTGGCAAAGATAGGCGGTGAATGGCTTGGTAATAGTTTGTAATGGAAAGTTTAATGGAACAATCTCATCGGGAACATACCCTCAATTTTCAAGACAATTCATCGTCTAGAGACATCAGTCCACTCTCCTACCTTTTCTCCTTCCTTCGTGGAAGTTTCCATGACCCCAAAAAGGCCGTTTGAGAAGAAATCGAACATTCATCTGATTTTTGACAGACAGATTTAAACATTGTAGTAAATTTCAAGGATTTCATCTCATTTTCACGCCAACTGTGCGGGATCTTGTTCGTAGAACTATAATCTTTGCCCCAGGCTTCATCAGATTTTATCAACACAAATTCAGTAGTGCCAACTAGTTTTTTTATTTGCACATTGTGCTGTTAGTGCTGTTTTTTCTTTTCAACATTTTCAAAGAAAAGGGGTGTTTCGAAAAGAATTTTGTTTTGTTTTTTCTTCGATAGAGGATATTTCTCTTATGACGATGACATTGTCCTACACATCCTTTGATTAACTTAGTTACATTGTAACAATTCGATTGCATTCAAATAAAGTATAATATAATGCGATCTGACCCTGTGAACATCAGGATTTCTTTCTGAGAGAAAACTGAAATTTCTAAATGCGTAGATATGCGCTCTGTCATAATTTTTTCCTAAAATTCAATAAGAAAAGCAACTCACCCTGAGACCAAACTACCGTAACAAGAAAAATAACACCATACAGGGAGTTACATTTGTTTGTCCAGCAAGCTATAACACCATATGCGTTCCATTTCAAGCAATTTTCAGCAAACTTGTAATTTATCGTGCACGATTTCACCTTTTTATTCATTTCCATCTTGGCGAGAATTAATTTAGAACTTCGAAACTGTTCGTGGCACATTTTGGATACTTATCCATTCAGGAGGGTATTCGGATGACGATGGCGGAATTTCCTTTCCAGTTTCCACTTAGATTAGTCTATTATCCAACGGTGGAAGTGGAACCCAGCATGAAACTTCCCAAATTGAAATACATTATTTGTTTATTCAGCCCCCAGATCATTCTCGCTTCTTGGAAAAGCTCGAGAGAGGGCAAAACTTTCGCCAAAAATATTACTCGCCCCTTCCTAGTTCGTTACGAGTAGGGTTTAAGTCGGATCATCAGTTTAATTTGTACACATTCATAATAATTAGCACGGCATTCTCTCGGCAAAGTTTCGCTCGGATAATATTCATAACATGTAGGCCGAAATCGTATGGTTATATGAGTATTCGTAATTATTTTGTGCCGGGTGGGAGATTGTTAAATCTTCAATGTTCAACAGGTTATTACACTGAAAATTTGAAGTTTTGTTATAACTGAGTGAAACGTTGGAAGGGAAAAAATGTTACGGGTGTGTGTGGATAAATCTTGCTATTTCGATGCTGCATTTTGAAATAAAATATGTAATACGTTCCGAAAATATGGAGAGGGTTGTTTTAAGCACGCGATGATTACTAATTTTGCTACAAATTTTTGCTAGCGTTATTTTCAAAATTTCAACTTTGATTCCTTACAGTAAAGAAAGGCAAACGTTTGCAGCGACTCTAAGTGGTTGTTTATGGTTTTTAGAAGCCAGCGTAAAAACGTCTAGGTAACTGCAGAGTTTATTGAAAATGTGTGATTTGAATAGTTCGAAGGTCCCATCCTATAGTCTACTCGACAAGTTGAAAATGGTCTAAAATAGAGATACTGCTCTTAAAATTATGTGTGACAGCTCATTGGATCCGGAATAACGCCTAGAAAAATGTGCCAAAAGCGTGTATTAGCACATAAAAAATCGCAAAAGTTATAAACAATTGAAGATGAAAAAAAAATGGCATTTCGTTTTTTGCCAATATTTCATAAACTATTGATATTTAAAAACTCCCAGGTCCCGGAACTCTATCTCCATTATTTATAATTTTAATTTAACCCTGAAAATGGGTCTCCGAGCGAAATTTTTAGGTTGCGCGCGCGGCGTCAAAAGCGAGTACGACACATTAATTAATTTATTTAAGGTATTAATTTATTTTTTTTATTTGAAAAAATAATGGTGTATTCGGAACACTATAAATAATTCATTCCCATTGAAAATTTTACTTAAAGTTAATTTTTCAACAAGTAAACGATTGTTAACTAACAAAATTTTCTCGAACTTCTGTCTTAAATGTAAATGAAAAAAAAATGTTTAAACAATTGTCGTAAAAATGTTTCGCTCCGTAGAGCCTTCCTTATATACATACTTAACAAGATAACGCCATAAAAGTTTAAAAAATATTCATACTTTGTTTATAATAATTTTTGTACTTGAACAAAAACTATTTTTTTTAATTTCTTTTTTTTTAAGAATTAATTGATTTCAAAAAAAAAAAACTCGCCATTTGTTGATAAATTTTTTATAAACAAATTGATTATTTCAATATTTTTCAAAATTTTTTTTTCACAATTTCATTATATTACAAATATTATGATTTTTTTCCCAATAACAATTTTCAATTGTTTATAATCTTTTTAATGTTAGTCATAAAAAAAAATTTTTTTTAACAATTCCATTGTATTAACTTACAATTTGTTATAAACAATTTTTAACTTTGTTAGATTTTTTTTCTGAAACTTCTAAAATTTACAAAAACAACCATATATAACAAAGTATAGAAAAAACATTTTTTCCAATTTTTTATTATACTTTGGGAATTGGAATTGGGAAAAATTGGGATTTTTTTTTCTATACTTTGTTATATATGGTTGTTTTTTTAAAAAAAAAAAACAAAAAATAAAAATTGTTATTAGGGAAATAATTTTTTTCAAAGATCATAATATTTGTAATATAATGAAGTTGTGAAAAAAAAATTTTCAAAAATATTGAAATAATCAATTTGTTTATAAAAAATTTATCAACAAATGGCGGGATTTTTTTTTTTTACAAATCAATGTAAATTTTGTATTAATAAAAAAACGATAATATGATGATTAGGAAAAAAAAATTATTTTTAACAACATTACTTGGATTTTTTAGTTTTTGTTCAAGTACAAAAATTATTATAAACAAAGTATGAATATTTTTTCAACTTTTATGGCCTGATCTTGTTGAGTATGTATATAAGAAAGGCTCTACGGAGACAGAAGTTCGAGAAAATTTTGTTAGTTAATAATCGTTTAACTTGTTGAAAAATTAACTTTAAGTAAAATTTTCAACGGGAATAAATTATTTATAGTGTTCCCAATACACCATAATTTTTTCAAATTAAAAAAAAATATTTAATACCTTAAATAAATTAATTAATGTGTCGTACTCGCTTTTGACGCCGCGCGCGCAACCTAAAAATGTCGCTCGGAGACCCATTTTCAGCGTTAAATTAAAATTATAAATAATGGAGATAGAGTTCCGGGAGCTGAGAGTTTTTTATTGGAAATTTCCTCCTCTTTCAGAATCTTGTTCTGAAATTTCTTAAATATCGATAGTTTATGAAATATTGGCAAAAAACGAAATGCCATTTTTTTTTCATCTTCAATTGTTTATAACTTTTGCAATTTTTTATGTGCTAATACAC
The DNA here is from genome assembly GCA_018342105.1 of Gonioctena quinquepunctata. Taxonomy (NCBI): domain Eukaryota; kingdom Metazoa; phylum Arthropoda; class Insecta; order Coleoptera; family Chrysomelidae; genus Gonioctena; species Gonioctena quinquepunctata. The sequence continues at coordinate 98,512 of JAFIRS010001890.1, read as the reverse complement.
GCTTTTGGCATATTTTTCTAGGCGTTATTCCGGATCCAATGAGCTATCACACATAATTTTGAGAGCAGTATCTCTATTTTAGACCATTTTCAACTTGTCGAGTAGACTACTATATTGAAAATACAATGACAACTACAAAAATCTAATATATTGTATGAAACGACCTACACGAAATTTGAACACCAGCGTCGCCTCGCGAAGGCAACTTTCCAACCTTCAGACAAACGTTCATATTACTATAAAAAAAAATAACACAATAATCCCGTTGTGAACAAATAGTTCCTTCAACAAATATTCGCACTTGCCATTCGAGCGTCAATAATGTCTACACAATATATTCAATTCGAATATAGCCAAATCTTAAATCCAATCCAGTATTTTTAAATAATTTTGGCACCCATTTCTGATACCCCACTTGGCAAAACTTACTCAGGGGGAAGTACATTGCATGCTCATGCTCTTTGGAGCAGACAGAACATGAGTTAGGTTAGGTATATTCGAGTTTTTTTTTTTTGATAAAATCTTTAATTTATTGTATCAACTATTCAAGTTACATAAGAAAGTATTCGTTTTTGTCCTGTATATTTTTGAAATCGCATTTTATTGTAAGGTATGTTTTTTTTTGGATTCCTTTTATCTTTCACGACATATTTCCGTGGCCAAAAATGCGAACATTATTTCTTCATATCAACCCCTATCGTTGATAAATATATTTTTTCATATTTGTAATGGAAAAAAGCGTACTTCATTGAGAGAAAATCGTAACGAAAAGTGCTAGTTTTATGGTTAGCAACACTTTTCTACTTAGCAACACTTTCATTGTATATCATTATATTCGCCCCTCGTATACGACATCAGTCAGATAAGACATTCTAACCATGAAAATAACTTGTGACATTGTTCGTATTTTTCTTTTGATTTGGATGGTAATAGATTCTATGTAGCTTCAGAAACTACCTTCAAAATATAACAATGGTCTTCTGATGCATTTAACAAAATGAAAAATAAAGTTTGTTTACTTGTCGTTATGACGTTTCGTTGTTAGCAACGTAAAATTTACATTTAATGTCACATGCACTTCCATACTTGATTAAACTGTTTCATTTATTCATCTATCTGACGGATGTAGTATACGAGGGGCGACTATAATGTTCTATGATGCTTTTTATTTTATTAATTAATAGTTTGGGTTTCATTTATATTTCATTCTATGTTAAAAGAGTGATTTTTATTTTTAAAAATTAGATATTCTGATTATTTCATCATATGCAGACTTTTTGGAAAAATAAAATTTTCAATTCATTGTTATCCATGCCATTATTTGTATTAAAATAGTCACGATTCGATAAAATTTGCAATAGGGAGAGTGACCAGTAATCATTCTTATCTGGAAAAGACATCAGAATGATATGGACTACCTTACATTCAAAGTTCTACGAGGGCGTTCAAAATACTTGATTTCTCCAGATTACGAGACAATTCTGGCAGTATGTAAAAAACTGAAAAAACACCTCTAGTCGAATCACCTCTATATGTCACGATGATAACATAGTTACTGATGGTCAAGAAATTTGTAATTTATTCTCAGATCACTTTTCGTCGACTTTCAATCAACCATTGACCAATATAAGTAGAAACATTTCCGCAAATTATATCGCGTCTAACATCGATAACTATCATATCACAAAGGACAATATTTATGAAAAAATAAAAGCTCTTCCTAACAAAGGGCCAGGACCAGATAATCTAACAACTGATATTTACCCAGCCATAATTCATACAAATATTACTGATCACTTTTCCACAGCAGTAAAAATAGTTAATTTGAAAAATAAACATGATAGTAAAGATAACTATAAGACACAAAATTACCTAAATGAAAAAAAGTTGATAGACATAATCAGTGCAGAGAGTTGGATAACTGTATATAGGGAAAGCGATGTAAATTTTGCAACTGATAACTTCATTAAAACCCTGAATGAAATAATACAAAAATCAAGTTTTTCAAAAAAAATATAACTATCAAAAAGAAAAAACCGTGGATCACCAAAGGCCTTATAACATCCATTGATAATAGAGACAAACTACACCAATACACCTTGAAAGATCCTTCGAACATAAAAAAGCTGCATATAATAAATATAAAAATAAACTAAATTCATTATTAAAGAAAACCAAACATGAATACCTCAAAAAAATCGATGAAAACAAATCATCTACAAAAAATCTGTGGAACGTCGTTAAAGAGTTCTGCAATAAACCGAACGCTAACAATGCAATCAACAAAATTAAGTCTGATAATGGTGCTGATATAACTGAGAAACTGCAAATTGCAAACCATTCAATCAATATTCTTCTAGTATTGGTGAAAAAATGGCTAATGCAATACCTCAAAGTGCAGAATAAAAACCAAAACTAAAAACGTCAATTCATCAATATTTCTAAACCAACAGACCACACTGAAATAAAAGAGCTCATTAGGGAATAAAAAAAAGCCAGTGGCCTTGATGGAATATCAAACGAAATCCTGAAAATGACCAGTAATTCTGTGTGCCAACCGATATCGTATATTATCAACTTAGCATTGCAAAAGGGAAAAGTCCCAAATTAAAAGGCAGTAATAAAACCTATTTTCAAATCAGGCGAAAGGTATCTTGTAAGCAACTATAGACCTATTTTTTTAATTTCTTCAATAGCAAAATTGTTTGAAAGAGCTGTGAAAAAACGCCTAGTTAGTTTTATATACAAAAATAAAATAATCTCCTCCCACCAATTTGGTTTTCAAGAGGGAAAATCTACTCAAGATGCTATTGCCAGATTAACATCCATCGTTTATTCAGCTGTTGATAACAAAAAATCTTGTTTGGGAGTGTTTGTTGAGCTGGCAAAAGCATTTGACACAGTAAATCATAGATTATTGCTTGATAAATTAGAATGTCTCGGCATTCGTGGAATTGCATTAGATCTTTTTGAAAGTTATCTCGAAGATCGACGGCAAGTTGTGAAAATAGACGATATGTGCAGCCAAGAAGAGTTCGTACAGTCGGTGTTCCAAGGAACCGTTCTGGGGCCGATTCTATTTCTGATTTATCTAAATGATTTAGTACAATTAGATTCAACTGGAGTAATTTTATCATTCGCCGATGACACAGCGATTATCTATGTTGGTAAAAACTGGTCAGAAATCCAACGAATTGTCTCAGAGGATATGCAAAATTTATTTAAGTGGTTTGATTCGAACAAATTGACCGTTAATGCCTCAAAAACTAAAATTATACCTTTCACTTCATATAAACCATTTTTACCGGATTATAATACTATCTCTATAGGAAATCATACTCTTGAGCTCGTACAAACTGTTAAATATCTAAGCGTCCATATTGACTCCTTTTTGAAATGGGACTTGCATGCTCGCAACATCACGAATAAACTCAGAGGCCTCATTTACAGATTTAAACAACTAGTTGAATTTTTATCTCACAGACAATTGAAAATTATATACTCCGCTTTTGTTGAATCCATATTATTATATGGTATCATTGGTTGGGGTGGAATAAGAAATAATTATCTGAATTCAATCAATAACATCCAGAAACTTATACTAAAAATTATTCTCAAAAAACCTCGCAGATTCTCCTCAGATCAATTATTCATTAATTCAAAAGTAATGGACATTCGACAACTTTTTTGTTTAAAAGCTCTCTGCTTCCTATACTCAAACAGACAGTACACTTATAATATACCACATGCTTACGGTACGAGACTAAACATACAAACCGCTTTATATGCCCCCGTTACCCATAAAGCACATGGACAGAGAAGCTTCTGCTATATCGGATCGAAACTATGAACAATTTACCGAACATCATAAAAAAAATTAATTCAGCTCGACTTTTCAAAAACAAATTAAAGGAATGGATTTTTTCAAATGATCGAAAGTATTTCGACAATGTAATTGATCCATTTTAATCTTGAATTAACTTTTAAGTTTACTATTTTTGTACAATATAAACTAATTTTAGTGGTTACATATGTGTGTATGGTATGAGTGGGTATGTGGTATTGTGCATAAGGGTGTATATGTGCATAAGGGTGTATATATGTATGTGTATATACGCTTATGTATGTGTATATCTGCATATATTTATTAGCAAGAATATGTACTTTTCTTCATCCAGGTCTTTAACCTTAAGAATATCTTAATATGTATATCTTAATCGTAGTCATAAGTGCTATAACTGAAAATTAAATTGGTAACTTTCATAAAAGTGATTAATTAGTCAAAACAATTTTTTATTTAGATCAAATACAAACTTATTTCAGATAAAAATAAACCATAAACTATTTATACCCGAAGACAAGTTCTTTGATGAACTTAGACGGGTACTCAACCTCCCTTGTTTATTCACAGTGTACCTACATCGCTATAACAATAGAATATGTTATTTTTTCTCTCTTACTATGTTATTCATGCTGTATTTGTTATAGTTATAATATAATCATTATATCTATGATTTGTATTTATGTATAAATGTAAGATTTTTTTCTTGATTTCTTGAATAAACAAACATTCATTCACATTCATTCATTCATATGATCAAAAGCTGTGCTGAAAACACCGTTGTACATAATTTTCAATAAATCTTTGAAGGAAGGATATTTTTCAAGTATATGGAAACCGGCATTTATCGTGCCAATCCATGAGTCTGGGAACAAACAATTAATTCAGAATTACAGACCAGTATCAAAACTTTGCATCCTCGCCAAATTATTTGAATCAATAATATTTTAATTCTTTAGCTATGACATTATCAATTCTCTTAACATTGAACCAAATGGGTTTATTAAAAAAATATCAGTGGAAACGAACTTATTTAGCTACACTGAGTACATACTCGAAAACATAAATAACAGATCAAGTGGATGCGATTTTCACCGACTTCAGTAAGGCTTTCGACAAGATAGATCATGGTTTGCTTGCCTTCAAGCTTGCTGAAGTCGGTGTTTGCGGAACACTTTTGAGCTGGCTCAAATCATATGTCAACAACCGTTCTCAGGCTACAACTATAGGTAATTATATATCACAAACAAATTCCACTAGGTTGGGCGTACCCCAAGGCTCACACCTTGGGCCCCTTCTTTTTAATATTTACATAAACGATATTTCGAAGTGCTTCGAATTTTCACAGTATTAAGAATCCGCTGGATACTTCTTCGATCCAACAAGATTTGGACAGATTCTATTCATATTGCGCTGATAACGCTTTATATTTGAATCTCAGCAAATTTCATCAAATTACTTTCAGCAGAAACAATGACTCGATTATTTTCAATTACAGATTATCAATTCATTTTCTCGACATTCGCACTGAAGTGAAAAATTTGGGAATAATTTTTGATAAAAGAAATTTGTTTCATAAGCATATAGCCTGTATTTCTAAAAAAGCAAATGGAATGTTAGGGTTCATTATCTGAAAATGTTACAATTTCAAAGATCCTATAACTGTTCGTACCCTTTACATGGCTTACGTAAATAGCACATTCAGTTATGCCTGCAATATGGAACCCCACTACATTATTTATATAAAACAACTGGAAAATATTCAAAATAAATTTATCCATTATATCAAGAATAAAGATTTTCGATGCCTCATTTTGAAAATAACCTTATAAGAAAGAAATTTAATCTAGTACCTCTTGAAAATAGAAGAGATATTACTGATACAAAATTTTCTTATAAATTGGTGAATAATATGATAGACTCAGTGCCAATTAATAATTCCATTCACATTATTGTTCCGCAATATTCCACTCGAAGTGGACAATTATTTCACACAACAATGACTAACACAAATTATTATTCGAACTTTCCTCATCATCGTTGGTGTTTCAAAAACTACAATTCCATATCAAATTTGATCGACATAGATATATTCCGTAATTCATTTACCACCTTTGTAAACAAACTCAAATCTAATTTTTTTTCTAACCTCTGAATATTATTAGCATTAACTATGCACATTTTCATATTTTCATGTGTTCATGTTTTTTTTTCTTCTTAGATTATGTACAACATTAATGTATCAATACCCCACTGAATTTCTTAGTTTAGTACTTATTATACCATGTTATTTATCTTCCTGTGAATACTGTATTGGGTTCGTCCTGTTTGTATACCTAAAATATATAAATAAATAAATAAAATCTCCCAATTGATTTACATCTGAAGGAGAATGTGTACATCGATAAATATACAAATGTTATAGCTTTCCTAAAAATAAAAGTCGCAGGATGCAAATAAAAGGACAATAGATTCAGAAGGTACGAAATAGAACATTTTCTGAAATAAACAGATGACGAGGCTTACTCACTAGCGAAGGTTTTGCTGATTGTTGGCTTGTTTGTAGAGAAGAATGTTGAATTGTGTTTGCAAAACATCAAATATTCTCCACATACAGAAATTTTGAGTGCTACATACTTTCGGTTGGTATTAGTATATAACAAGCACGTAAAACATAGAATATTTCGTTTTTGCCTGGCGTGGTTGTTATCTATAATGATGACAAATACAAAGCCGCTGGCGTATACGTGAATTGAGTAATATTTTTATTATCTTTTCAACGCGCGTCTTTGTTAGCAAGGGCCTTTTGTCCTTACCGCTAGATAATTTACCTCCCTAATTTTTGCCTTGTGAGTTTTAGTTCGCGAATTTGTACTCTGCGCATGAAAAGCTGTCCATCATACTGCTGAAATCATAGTGTCGCCAATGGTTTGACCTGCAGTGGATTCAAAATTTGATATTTGATACTCTCGAAACTTTTTTTTTTCATTAACATCTGCGAAACTCTCAGTTTATTCTCTCACCCTATTTTTACATAATCGATCAATCGGCATACTACCCTAAATTCAACTGTATAGCCTATACAGGGTATATCAAATACACTTGTTTGTTTGTAGTTAAAACAACCATATTTCTAAATATTTAATAACGACGAACAAAAACATCCCAATCCCCAGAAAAATATGTCATCAGCAAAAGAAGTTTCCAATTGAGGATACTTGTTACTATCAAAATTATTTTCCTGGTAAGTGGGGACATATAAGTCCAGGAGCGTATCAAGAATTGTGGAACCATGTTATATCTCAATATCATGCGCCCTTTCACGTATTCAAATGAGTTTCAATATAGCGTTCCGTGTCAGATTTCAATAACAGTTCTAGCATAAAGAACTTTCCAGACTATGGCTCTAAAAACTCGAGCTCATATACGCAAACTGAATAAACCGCACTTAAAATTTTATGCATTCTATTCTGTTCCTCAAGTTCCATGAATCAAGAATATAACCACATACACAACATTTGGGCAATTTGTTCGTTTTGTATGCGCGGTTATAAACTCTCCATAAACTAAACGGATTACTATAATAGGGATGAAATAAAAAGGAAGCCATTCTTTTTCGAGCCATAGAGCCCGAGTGGCTTTTCAACTTTAAAGGGTATTCGCGGTTTACAACCCCATTTGAAAACTTTAATAGGTCATACTTTATACTTACTCAATCATCTCCTCGACGGTTATAAGAACTAGACATGAAATGACATTTTTTATAAATGATTCATGGCTTGAAAAGATGAAGTTTCACTCAATCTCTCTGTGATTCAAAATGCATCTTTCCGGAAATACGAATATCAGCAGAGTGATATATTTCCAAGGAAAGATATACGTTGAATTCACACACACGCAAAATACAACGTAATATCATGGTTGGATGGGTATGTAGTAAAACATAACTAGATAAGTTTGTAATGTCAGTTGAATTGATCTTATTTAGTTTCAAAATGACAGTGTGATTGGAAACACCCCTATAAAATTTGAAATGATCAATCGATTCCAAAAATTTTTTTTGTATTAAGAAGCAAGAAGGCTACTGAGGGGCGAAATATTTATTCCAATTCTCAGGGCTTACTATGATAATTTTTCTTAGTCGAAAAGGGATCATTTTAATTTTTATTAGCGATGTTTTTATTTGGAAACCAAACAACGCCACTGGATTCAGAATTTCTTCAAACCTTTTGAAAATTGAACGTTTTGTCTGACCATAATAGACTTTGTCAAAATTTTGACAACTAATTTCATAAATTCCTGAATTATCTAATATGTCAGTTTTGTCCATCGGGTTTCCTACTAACGTTTGCAAGTTATTTCTATTACTATAAACTGCTTGGATATTTACATCCCGGAATATAGTGTTGAGACTTCTCGTGAGGTTTGGATGGAGAGGGATTCTCACGAATCTTTTGCTTTCCGTCGTTTTTCTTAGAGTCGTGGGACTGCCATGGGCAATTGTCTATCACCATTCTTGGCAAACCTTTTTATGTGTAAATTCGAAACAAATCTAAAACTTTAAAATCAATATTTTCCAAAAATTTGGCTCATGTATGTGGATGATGTGTTTTGTATTTTTGACACGAAAAATCAAAACATAGACGTCTTCCTAACATCCACGAATTCAGTGTTCGAACGAATTAACTTCACGGTAGAAATGGAAGTTGATGGACGATTACCTTTCCCTAACACTCTGGTCATCAGAAATAAAGAGCGTTTAGAAATAGACATCTACAGGAAGCCCAACCATACGAACAGGTTCGTCCCAGCCGATTCAAAACACCACATTCAACACAAAATGGCTAGTCTCAATTTCCTTATACAGAGCCGTAAACTTCCCATTGAATGCTGATTGTCAGTTCAGAATGGCAATTCCAAATGTTCTTAAAAATATTTTGTGGTTGGCCCTTCTACGCCTTCGTATAAAACTGACCTGATTGGTTCTCTAGTTTGAAATTTTGGCCATTTGATTGGTTCAAAAATAATGAGGGAAATAGTCACCATAAATCCTTTTGAAAGACATACATTCAACAAATTTATCTCTTTCTTCTAGGGACACAACCATGTTTATCAAATATCAATCATGAATGCAGAATGATGCACAACAAATCCCAAATTGTTGCCCACCTTGTAACTGAAACAAATCCAGTTCATCAAAATGGCCCAGGGGTCATTAGTTTCAAATGTAGTCTCGGAAGTCAACATATCTGCCAACCTAGATCTAATATCGATCGAGATTTTTGCAGTACTTCTGGAATATAATCACACGGGAATTCCCCCTAGACAGCTTTTTCTCGTAGACACAACTTGTGATTAAGCTATCCCTTAGCTCGTTAATTCACTTAGATGAATCGCAAAGAGATGCCACACGGTCTTTCATTCGATCCCTGCTCTGCTGCTCTCCGGAGGAATTTCAATTCTCCAAGTTTAATATAAGTCGCGATCGATAGTCCTCTTGATTTATCGAAGTTTACAAGGAGCGAGGAGAAAGCTGCCTTAACCATCATGATACAATAAAAGTTTTACCTGCTTCTCTTTTAACAGTGATTGCTTTGTTCATTTTGGAATCGGTTTGTCTCATTTATAAAAATATGTCCCTATTCGAGGCTTCGTGCAATTCTTATAACACCCGTTCCACCGCGTTGAATTTGCCAATTCCTTTAACAAATTTGGCCAGGGATTCTATTTATTACAATGGGGTCAAGATGTCCAATCACTTGCCCTCAGATATAAGACAGGCAAATTTGACCAACAAAATGTTTAGAATAAGAGTAAAAACATTTCAGGCTGATAGACCCTATTATAATTTGCAAGAGTTCTATAATGATAAATTTACGTGACAAAATGTGCATATTTGAATATATGTCATATAAGATTTTTGTTTATATTCTTGCTTGGATATAGATGTTTGTTTGTTTGGCGTGATAGGTGGGTTAATTTATGTAATATTATATATGATTGTATATGTTTATATGTGTATTATATAAGTTTTGATAAGATTTTTAAACAAAACTGCACACAACCATGTTGATACAAAATTCGACGATGAACTTTATAGTGTATGTTCTAACTTTACCTTTCCGTAGGTGTTTTTATATTTACATTTTATATTTTTATATTTACTTTATATTTATTTTTTACAAGCTTTGTCCACAAGATTTATTCTCAATGACAATAAAGAATATTATTATTATGTACACATGGAACAAGTCGACATGTCCAAAAGGTTTTTGTGGCTTCACCATTCACAGAAAAAATATTCAATATAACTAGATCCGTTATTCAATATGATGGAAATGTAAATCTGTAAATTAATTAGACCTTCAACTCTCCCTCACTCTTTCACTTATACAGGGTGTTTCAAAATTCAGTATCAAGATTTCAGGTGCGTATTTTTCAGGTCAAAATAAGACTTTTTTTTCCATAAACATGTGTGTGCATACGCTTCGTTACCGATCTACAGAGCTTCAAAGTTTCAAGATTTTTTTTTCTTCATCGCTCTTTCAGTTTTTGCGATATTAAGATCAAATTTGAAACATAGGTTACGTTTTAGGGTTTACATCATCCAGTATGCCGAGTGATTGAAAGAATCTACAGGGAGATATTATATTAGGGGTCAAGCCCTTTTTCGCCCCATAAACTTTTTTGTAGTGCGCCGCTGGTGGATTCTAACATATGCAATGAATTTTTTGTTTTGTTTATGATTATTTTGGTCTTCCGTAATTTTTACGCATCTGCGACCGTTATTGAGAAAAAAAGTAAAATAATTTTTTGTAATTCGCTCGAGTTAATAAAAAATTTTAACAAAAGGGGGGAACCTATTATCACAATGAAAACAAAAACCGCTACTTATTTGGTTTGTGATCTAAATTACAAGTATCCTTAAACATCACCTAAAAAATAAGAATCATAACAATCCTTGACTTTTTATAAAAAGTGCTGGAAATGCCCTCCTCCTTCTGCGATACAACCTTCCACTGTTCTTCTCATAGACTGCCGTACGCGTTCTAAAATTCCGGGAGTGTTTCTTACGGTGTGGAAGGCATCCATAATTCGTTCAGTAAGAACTTCGATGGAAGGCACTGGTGGATTCTAACATATGCAATGAATTTTTTGTTTTGTTTATGATTATTTTGGTCTTCCGTAATTTTTACGCATCTGCGACCGTTATTGAGAAAAAAAGTAAAATATTTTTTTGTAATTCGCTCGAGTTAATAAAAAATTTTAACAAAAGGGGGGAACCTATTATCACAATGAAAACAAAAACCGCTACTTATTTGGTTTGTGATCTAAATTACAAGTATCCTTAAACATCACCTAAAAAATAAGAATCATAACAATCCTTGACTTTTTATAAAAAGTGCTGGAAATGCCCTCCTCCTTCTGCGATACAACCTTCCATTGTTCTTCTCATAGACTGCCGTACGCGTTCTAAAATTCCGGGAGTGTTTCTTACGGTGTGGAAGGCATCCATAATTCGTTCAGTAAGAACTTCGATGGAAGGCACTGGTTTTGCACCATAAACTAAGCCCTTTACAAGTCCCCATAAAAAGAAGTCCAGCGGGTTGCAATCTGGGGACCGTGGGGGCCAAGCTATTGGACCTGCCCTGCCAATCCACCAATTGGGAAACACTATATATAAGTAAGTAAGTAAGTAATTTATTCATTCAGATAAACAAAAAAGTTTACAGGTCGTCCTCAGCAACGAGGTACAAATTAGGTGTATTTCTGTTAAGTCTAATGCGATTGACGCTACCTAAGCAAGCTTGTATTGTAGCGAGCAACCAAATAAACTCAACAGAGCAGATAACATATAATTATATTTAACTTAGATCCTTAAAAAAGGGAGAGAAGAGTATAAAGATGAAAATAGAGAGAAAGAAAGAAAGAGAAAGATAGATAAAAAGAAATGTAGATAGGGACAACGCATGTAGCAGTGGTTTATAATAAGTTCCAGCCTATACCTTATATGGATTATCTATCGAGTATATTTTCAAACATTTTATAATTATTTTTTATGAATGTCTTCAATTCTCTTTTCAGTTTAAATTTACTGTGGAATTGTTTTAATTGTAAAGGTAATGCATTATATAGTTTTGGTCCTAAATATGATACAAATTTATGGTTTTGGGTGAGTCTACATCTTGGCACATGTATAGTCAGATCTTTACATATCCGAGTATTATAGGGATGCTGAATAGTTGTACTTGGAGAGCTGACAGTCCATAATATATACGTACAGTTTTCTTACACTTAACAACCCACTTTCATTGTAGAGCAATTCTGTAGAATGTCGCCTGTTTTTCCCCAACATAATTTTCAACAGAGTATTTTGGATTACTTCTAGGTTCTTTGTAGAGGACTTGAATGTTCCACCCCACACTATAATACAATAACGCATTATGGACTCAGCCAAAGCATCATAAACTTTTAGCATCAATCTCCTACTCACTATATTTCTGAGCTGGTAGAATTTGTAGATGTGTTTACGTAATCTGACAACAGTACAATCAATATGATATTTCCATCGAAGGCATTGATCCACAAGTACACCCAAGTATTTCATTGTGTTTGTTTTGTTTATGAAAGAGCAGCCACAATGCATATTGGTTTCACATGATGGTTTGTGTATTTTTATAACATTATCTATCGGTTGGTCTCTGCTTGTTGGCGAGAATGCGATATATTTCGTTTTTTCAACGTTGACACTCAGTAAGTTATCACTTAGCCAGTAAAAAATCGTCCTGATACCTGTTTCAGCCAGAGTTAGTACTTCGTCCCAAGTATTTCCAATAAATATAATTGCTGTGTCGTCAGCGAATGATGTTATTTTACCCTTAAAATCTGCAATATTAAAAATATCATTGATATACAACAAAATCAGTATTGGCCCCAATACCGTTCCCTGCGGCACATCCCTGGTTACTGGTAAGGGATCACTTACTGAGTCGTTGATTTTCACGACTTGCAATATATTACTCAAATAATCTTCAAAAATATCTAATGCGATGCCTCTTATACCATTGGCAGACAGACGCTGGAGAAGAATGTCATGATCTACCGTATCGAATGCTTTGGCCAAGTCCAAAAATATAGTAATGCACTTTTCTTGGTTTTGGAAGCAATTGTCAATTTGGTTGATTATCTGATATATAAATAATCGCGGACGATGACTCGAAAATGAGTGGGGGGGAGGCATCGTGCATAAAGCACATTTGATGACGAACTTGTAAAGGCACGTCCTCCACTAATGCAGGCAATTCTTTCTGTAGGAAGTTTGGATATAGGGCACCATTTAAAATTCGCAGTAAAATAAAAGGACCAATTAAAGTATCTCCTACTATTCCTGCCCATATGCTTACGCTGAACTGTTCCTGGTGTCGAGATGGTCTGATCATGTGTGGATTTCCTAGTGCCTAAATATGAACGTTTTGGTAATTCACTACTCCGTCGCGGTAAAGGAGTTTGTGGTAAAAAGGATACGAGATAAAATGCAGGATCCCTAGTACAGTTGCGCAGTATCCATCGGGAGAACTGCAAGCGCAGTGGAAAATCTCGCGAAAGCAAACCTTGGGCGGCGCTGGATATGATATGGGTATAGCATTTTTTCGTGTAAAACCCTCCAGACAGTTTAATTGGAAATATCCAAATCCCGTGCTATTTGTCTTGTACTCATACCAGGATTTTCGTCGATAACATTTAACATCTCTTCATCTCTTACTGGGTTGCGTGCTTGTCGCGGTCTGCCAGCATCGTGCCTTGGAGTCTGAAATCTGCCCTATTCCCGAAGGTGCAGATGGGAATTTATAAAAGTTCTATAGTTGGGAAGCCGGCGATTAGTAAATTTTAGCGCGTACAACCCCTGAGCTTCAAGTCCGTTACCATTAGCCAGACCATAAACAAAATGTCAGCCGGATGTTCAAATGAATATGGTTCATTTTCCATTTTAATGTTAAACAAATACACGATGAGACATTCACCAACTTTCAAATAATGTCACATGCTTCAAAACAAACCTAAACGTCAAAATGAAAATAGCAGTCAAAGCTTTGTCTTTTTCATTGTTTCGTTGAAAAATGTAATTAACTCTAGCGAATTACAAAAAAAAAATTACTATTTTTCTCGATAACGGTCGCAGATGCGTAAAAATTACAAAAAACCAAAAAAAAATATAAACAAAACGAAGAATTAATTTCATATGTTGGAATCCACCAGCGGCGCACCACAAAAAAGTTTATGGGGCGAAAAAGGGAATGACCCCTGAAAAAATATCTCTCTGTAGATTCTTACAATCACTCGGCATACTGGATGATGTAAACCATAAAACGTAACCTATGTATCGAATTGAATCTTAATATCGCAAAAACTGAAAGAGCTATAAAGAAAAAAATCTTGAAACTTTAACGCTCTGTAGATCGATAACGAAGCGTATGCGGGCACATGTTTGTGGAAAAAAAAGTCTTATTTTGACCTGAAAAATGCGCCCCTGAAATCTTGCTACTGAATTCTGAAACAGCCTGTATAATATAAACTACTCCATCTACCCTTTCATAAAGGAAATGCGTTTCAGTAATACAGGTTACCGAAATAGATTCATTTTACTGTCACTTCAACTATTCTACAACGAATATTTGAGAATCGTCTCAAAGACGCGTTCGCTACTGCAATTTCCTCGGAAACGGTATATTTATTTTGTTCGGAATTGAATTTTAACACTGACACAAAACGCCTTCAATGGCTTTCTATCTATACAATTTGAATGTGGAGTATTTCTAAAGCGATGGAAACTTTGCGGAGCTCGATGGTTGTATTCAAGGTGAACGTACATCTTCAATTCCTTTGTCGATTGTGGAACGTGTCTGAACAAAAAATGGTTTGAATGTTGATCAATTATGCCCAGCAAAACACCTAATCCATCTCCAATCGATTGAATACATAATATGAAATATTAGTTCGCTGCTGCCTGGTAAGATCTATTTTTATAGTACCCACTGGTGAGCAAGAATTATTTATTTGCGGGCTTTTAATCGATAGTGAACACCCACAATCAATATGTTATTTCATGTGTGAGTTTTTATAATTATAATGACATACTTTTCACAATAGTGGAAGAGTCGTCATACTTCTACTTCTCAGATTGTTTCCCAACAACAACTATGAAACATTGGCATATTTCTGGTATACACATCAATCCAAAAGGCAGTAGCTGAAATTGTTCTTTGTCTATTTCTATCTACTTTATGAAAGAGACTGAATATAATTTTTTTTTATTGGTGCCCCTTTTTACCCATTTAAAGCACGCCTCAGCGTGTTTAAATCGAACTTTAAAAAACGCGCGTTTTTTAAAGGTAACCATGACAACATCAACAAATCGAGAAACGTGAAGTCTAAATGACAAATTTTTGATTATTGATCTGACAGGAGTACCTTGTAACGTCACATAAAATATTACTCACAATTCGGTCATTTATATGTGCTCCTCCATCCATTTGATGAACTTTTCATATTCTTTTTTATATATATCACTGGATTTCCGCGGTATTTACCGCGATTCTGCCTCACTATTCAAAAAATCGATATTAGAATCATTCATTTTTGAGCTCTGGTGACAACAAATATTGATCTTTGGTAACAAATTGCAAATGAATGTTTTTCTCATTTCCATGACAACGAAAGGTATACTGATGTCATATCACGAATTCAACCTTCTTGCATTATTAGTTCTTAGTTCTATTTTTTGTAGTAATAATACCAGTATATATGATTTCAAAGTGCACCAATAAAAAAAAATAACGTAAAGTATTCGTGGATAACTGGTCTTAAAAACACTTGCTCTATTTCGAGCACTCCGGCTGCGCCGTCGTGCTCGAAAAATCGCGCGTGTTTTAAAGCCCTTTTTATCCACTTATACTTTAATATACTATTCCATTCACTTGTATTATCATTCCTTTCGTATGAAACTCCAAATCACAGATCTATAATAGTTTTTATGCACAAGCTGGCGGTAAAGTGCATTTTATCGCTAGGGTTTTATAGTATAAAGGAGTACTTTACCTTCGCCGGACCCTTATATCACCCACGGGCGGTAAAGTAATTTTTTATAGTTTTTTTGCTTTATGTACATACCTATATACATTTTGAATAGTAAACACAAAAACAAACACATCGAAATCATTTATTTAATACGAAAATAATACTACAAACAATATATTAGCAATATTCAAAGCCGGCAAATGTTTTGTTGAATTACTAAGGTGATATTCATTTTCTCTAGTAATTGTACTAGGTTCTTCCGGAGCGTTTACCTTTGATGTTGAGGGTGTATCACAGTCCCTTGACACAATTTTGTTAGCGATATTTTTTCTTGCAAGTTTTGTTTTTTCAATATTACCTTCCGCTACACTGCTCGATTTCCAGCCAGCGTGTAACTTAATATTGGTTAGGTTTTCATTTAATTCAGCTAAAAGAGTGGCGGAACTATGCCGAAAACGATGTCCCATGTATTTACTAGCATTGGGTAGCCCCCAAAAAATTGCCATATTTCGAGGCACTTGACGAAACGTGTTTTTTCAAAACACAAAAAATATTTTGTGTTCATTCTGTGTTGGTCGTAACAAACGATATATTTCTTGTAGAGCCCAAGAAAGCTGGGCATCGGTTTCTTCCCATCAACATCCATAAACATTCCGTCTACCTTTGTTTTTGATTCTTTTATGCTGACTAAATCTTGAATGTCGTCGATCTTTATTTTTGTTCTTCGCCCCTGCAGGCTCCGCATACTCCAAAAATTAAAGCAACTTTTATTAATAAATACTTGTCATCTGGTGCTTCTGTTGAGAATCTATCTATTTCATCTCTGTACAAAATCAGTGACTTTTTTGGGTTGTAACCGTCGCATTTACGCTTAAGAAATGCATTTAGTTGAACTTACTAATATCTATATTATGGTTGATGTTAATCGTGGCTTTCAACATTAAGTAATAGCTCCATAGTGGGGAAGTTCTTCGATTTTCCATTAAAATATGCTAAAAAAGTATCTTTATTAATTTGATTCAATGTAAGTCCTTTTCCTGTACACCACACCAAATATTCCTGATACATCTTGTCATACAACTTCCTTGATTTCAATAGTAGAATATCAAGTTTCGCTTTCTCAGCGGACTCTTCGGGAAGATCATTTTCAGCAAAAACCATCGATTCCATTGTGAAATAAAAAAAAAATTTTTTTGCTATGGCCATAAACAATGTTATTAAATACATTGGATAAATTAAAATATTGCTTTCTGGGTCAATTGCTGTCAATCAGAACATATATACTGGGTGAGTCAAAATTATTTTAATTGCAAAATATAATTTAATGAAATAAATACCTACTGGCTTGTGCATAAAATAACGTGTCTATCTCGGTCGTACATAGCGTTTAGCACCCTTGGCGTGTAATATTATAGTACCTGGGCGACCGAGCTTTGCTCGGTGTTTTTTTTTTTTTTTCGGTAAAATCGTGTTTTTTCGGAGAAGTTTAGATACAAATCAAATATGAATATTTTTCAATCTTACTTATTGCACAGCTAACAGCACAAAGTACCTCAAAAATTTACGAGATGGCGCTATACATATCGATTCGTAATAAATAATTGTTTTGTGTGAAATCGCGTTTTTTCAGGAAAGGCGCCTATATAGATGAACTTAGAAAGAAAAACCCTATCCGAGATAGCCGAAATATAAACGCCTATATTACGACCTAGATACATAAATAACTATTATGCATAGGCATATTATTAAAGTCATAATGCCTTTCTACTGTTATAAACATCAAATAAGCCCTCAATTTGGGAAAAGTCTTCGTGTTTATAACATACCAGCTGTGGATAAAATATATTGCATTTCATGTCTCATTAGCATATAAAACAGTCAAGAAAACCAAACACTCCAGTTGCGCTCTTGTCTTTCGTGTTTTATATGGCTTATACACTTCTGCGATATGTCATCTTTTAAACGTCATACTGATTTTAATATAGAATGTGGACCAAAAGCCCCCCTTCCCCCCCTGTATCTTCTTTATTTTACATATTACAAATCACAAAAACATAGTTTTATTTATACAGAATAGCTCAAAAAAGCGCAGCGAATTAGTTAATTTTTTCAGATATAATAAGATTTTTGGATTATACGTAAAATGCTAAACAAGTTTGATATCTGGTGTTTATCACAAAAGTTAATAGTCTTGGAATTATGAACGATTGTAAATTATTTTTTTCAACTACTTTTGCACCAGTTTAGTGAGAAAACCGTACCAAGTGAAACAAAATGGATTTCACTTTTCTATCCTAACTGTTTGGAAGCTATCTAATGTTGCTAACTGCTGATGGGCACTATTAATGTGGTATTTACGGAAAAGTAGTGCAAATGAAACCCTAGCAAATGTAACTGAAACATTTTATTAACGTATGACATAGTCCAAAAATAAAGATAACGAATTATTCAAAATTGAAGTAGTATTTAAAAATTTTACTGAAAACGGTACGTTTTTATCTATTTTAAAATATGTGCGACATGTCCACCCGGCATTTCTTGACAAATAAATAGTCGGGATGTAAACTCTTCCCTAACATTATACAAGGTTTGAGGTGTTATTTCTGATTACACTTCATTAATTAGACGATGCAGTTCATCTAACGACCCACGGACCGTCTCAAAAACTACGGATTTCACATAGCCCCAAAGAAAGTAATCGAAGAGGTGTGAGGTCCGGTGAGCGACCTGGCCACTCTATTGGACCTCGACGTCCAATCCACCTACCCGGATAACTTTCATTTAAGTAATTTCTCTCACCTACCGAAAAAAGTGTGGTGGGGCTCCATCTTGCTGAAATGTTCCAAGTTAAATTCATGTGGGTTTTGCGCAACAAACTCCGTGATACTGGGAGTTATTTTGTCTTGCAGCATTTGGAGGTATCTGGGACCATTTCATTTTCTTCTAAGAATATGGGACCTTTAATGTGGTCACCCAGCCCAAACGTTAATCTTTTGGGAAAATTGAGTATGCCTCTGGCGGAATATGAGCATTCTCATCACTCCAATATCTACAATTCTGGGTATTTACACTTCCATTTAGATAAAACATGGTTTCATCGCTAAAACGCCATGGTCTCGCAAAATTGAAGTCTGCGGTTCGGATCATCTTCAACTAATTGGTGCAAAATTGTTATTTTGTAAGGATGGAATTTATTTGTTTTTAAAATCCTCTTTACTGATGTTTCAGAAACATTACGCGTCCAGGGGCGGTCTGGCCATGTCAACAATATGCAACCAACATTAAAATCAATACATAACATAGTTTTTGACAATACGCCGCCTCGCTTCGCCTCCACCACTACCTCTGCTTTGTTTTGCGTTGTGCAGTGCAGCATTGTCGTTGTGTAATTTTAGTTACAATATTTTCAATCGGTACAATTTGTATGCCACGACATTCAAGTTTTTCAACGTTAAAATTTATAAAAAATCGCCTAAGAAATCAATTATTCCAAGAAAATGTACTTATACAACAAGGATATTCTCAATAATCTAAATCCCGATGAAATTATATAGTATTCTCAATTTCAAGCTTTCATTTGTTGTAACTCATTGTTAAATAAATCAATGAATCAATATACAGTCGTTTTTATTTTCCATGAGCGTCAACATGAAAAATTGTTAATTTTCAAGTCGAAGAAACTTTTTAAACGTGAGTTTTCAATATGGTTAAAAGGTCGAGTACATATTTGTAAAATGATTATATCTTATTCATTAGAGTACTTAAACTATTTAATTTTTGAATAAAACTAAAACCATTTATTTTTTATAAAGGTTAATGTTTTATTTCTTTCTAGTTTTTATACGTGTTACATACATTATTCATAGCCGCAATAACAAAACAGTTGAAAATTTGCTTTGTATGTTTAATTGACTACAAAAAAAAAGGTGGGCCGCTTGCTCGCCATTTTCTCCCGGTAACTTTTTTGGTCCCAGGCCGCCCCTGTACATGTCTCAGCTACTTGCTTAGTTGATTGTTACGAGTCATTTACCATTTCAGCTAGTACTCGAATTTTAATATTTCTTAATTATTTTCGGCCTTCCAGATCTTGAAGCATCTTGTATCGTTCTTGTTCTGTTAAAATTTTCCTGCAATTTCTGCAGATATTTCCGACACATTGGACGTTTAAGATTCGCATGTTCACATTGTAACATCGCATAGACATACATATCTGAGATATGTAAGTATATGCTTCATGGGCTTAATTATTACTCTACATTTTCCTTGCGCCAATGTCACCATCGCATTTTGTGTGGTGAAATTTTTTTTACTGTTGAATAACATTTTTCTGTGTTAGTCTACTCAACTAGTTGAAAATAGTCTAAAAGAGAGATACTGCTCTTAAAATTATGTGTGATAGCTCATTGGATCCGGAATAACGCCTAGAAAAATGTGCCAGAAGCGTGTATTAGCACATAAAAAATTGCAAAAGTTATAAACAATTGAAGATGAAAAAAAATGGCATTTCGTTTTTTGCCAATATTTCATAAACTATTGATATTTAAGAAATTTCAAAAAAAGATTCTGAAAGAGGAGGGAATTTCCGAAGAAAAACTACCAGCTCCCGGAACTCTATCTCAATTATTTATAATTTTAATTTAACGCTGAAAATGGGTCTCCGAGCGACATTTTCAGGTTGCGCGCGCGGCGTCAAAAGCGAGTACGACACATTAATTAATTTATTTAAGGTATTAAATAATTTTTTTTTAATGTGAATAAATTGTGGTGTATTTGAAACACTATAAATAATTCATTCCCGTTGGAAATTTCACTTAAAGTAAATTTTTCCACAAGTTAAACGATTGTTAACTAACAAAATTTTCTCGAACTTCTGTCTTAATTGTAAATTAAAAAAAATGTTTAAATAATTGTCGTGAAAAATTTTCGCTCCGTAGAGCCTTTCTTATATACATACTTAACAAGATCACGCCATAAAAATATAAAAAATATTCATACTTTGTTTATAATAATTTTTGTACTTGAACAAAAACTAAAAAATCCAAGTATTTTTTTAAAAATTATTAAAAAAAAATTTTTCCCGCCATTTGTTGATAAATTTTTTATAAACATATTGATTATTTCAATATTTTTGAGAATTTTTTTTCACAACTTCATTATTTTACAAATATTATGATTTTTGAAAAAAAAAATTCCTTAATAACAATTTTTAATTGATTATAATCGTTATTTTTATATTTCTATTGTTCAAATAATTATTTTTTTCTCCAAAAATCATAATTGACAGACCTCTATAAAGTAACAAAAAAAAAATTTTTATCAACATTAACTCACCAATTTGTTATAATTTTTTTTTTAACTTTGTTAGATTTTTTTCTTAAACTTCTAAAATTTACAAAAACAACCATATATAACAAACTATAGAAAAAACAATTTTCCAATTTTTTATTGTACTTTGGGAATTGGAATTGGGAAAAATTGGGAAATTCATTTTTCTATACTTTGTTATATATGGTTGTTTTTGTAAATTTGTAAAAAAAATTAAAAAAAAAAATTTTTTATAAAAATTGGTAAGTTGATAAAAATGGAATTGTTGATAAAAAATATTTTTCTTTGTTTTTGGGGAATTTTTTTAAAAAAAAGTTTCTTAACAAATTATTTAAAATAGAAATATAAAAAAAAGATTATAAACAATTAAAAATTGTTATTAAAGATTATTTTTTCAAAAATTGTGAAAAAAAATTTTTCAAAAATATTGAATTAATCAATTTGTTTATAAAAAATGTATCAACAAATGGCGTGAAATTTTTTTTTTGCAAATCAATGTATATCTTGTATCAATAAAAAAACAATGATATGATGATTAAGGAAAAAACAATTTCTTCAACAACATTACTCGGATTTTTTTGTTTTTGTTCAAGTACAAAAACTATTATAAACAAAGTATGAATATTTTTTCAACTTTTATGGCGTGATCTCGTTGAGTATGTATATAAAAAAGGCTCTACCAAGCGAAAAATTTTTACGACAATTATTTAAACATTTTTTTTTATTTACAATTAAGACAGAAGTTCGAGAAAATTTTGTTAGTTAACAATCATTTAACTTGTTGAAAAATCAACTTCAAGTAAAATTTCCAACGGAAATACATTATTTATAGTGTTCCGAATACACCATGATTTTTTCAATTCAAAAAAAATATATTTAATACCTTAAATAAATTAATTAATGTGTCGTACTCGCTTTTGACGCCGCGCGCGCAACCTAAAAATGTCGCTCGGAGACCCATTTTCAGCGTTAAATTAAAATTATAAATAATGGAGATAGAGTTTCCGGGAAATTTCTGAAATATAAATAGTTTATGAAATATTGGCAAAAAACGAAATGCCATTTTTTTTTCATCTTCAATTGTTTATAACTTTTGCAATTTTTTATGTGCCAATACACGCTTTTGGCACATCTTTCTAGGCGTTATTCCGGATCCAATGAGCTATCACACATAATTTTAAGAGCAGTATCTCTATTTTAGACCATTTTAAAGTCGAGTAGACTATGTTGAAATGATAGATGAAAGCGTGAAACTTATGTTATTTGTTCAAATTTACATTTCTCTTTAAAGCACAAGGATTATTTCCTTGTTTATATATTCCAATCATGTGCACAAAACAATTATCGGTGGTGAAAAAGCATTCGGTACATGGGAATTTATATCCATTGATGAACTACCCATCTTCAGTGATAGCTTACTACATTCAATGTATTTTTTCCAGAATCTTCCACAGAGTTGATTGAAGGCAAATACGGCGAAGTTCAGGCCCAACTCATCTACGGTACCTTCACCACACCTCCGAACAGTATATCAGGTAGCGCGGTTTGCGCATTCAGCCTGCAGGACATCACAGACACCTTCGAAGGCAACTTTAAAGAGCAGGCGGCCATCAACTCCAACTGGCTGCCGGTGTTGAGCAATAAAGTGCCAGATCCTAGACCGGGCCAGTGTCACAATGACAGCAGGACATTGCCTGATTTGACGCTGAATTTTATCAAGACGCACTCTTTAATGGACGAGAGCGTGCCCAGCTTTTTCGGGCAGCCTATCGTTATAAGAACTAGTTTTCAGTAAGTCTATTTTTTTTGTGTCTATACCTATACTATTTTTGTTGAATTCAAAATTCACATTCTATGTGATGACTCAGCATTAGTAGACAACTAATGGTAGGTATATCTGTTTTGTATAAGATATTGCAACTTGATTTGTTCGAAAATATGAACAGGGTGTTCATAAAATCAGATGTTTCCCTTTTCAATATTGTAACTTATTCAAAATATTTTATTTGTCGCTATCTGGCTAACTAAGCTAGAATAGAAACCACTATATTATCAGTTTTATGACATCTAAGCTAAAATAATGTATATTCAAATGCCTACCAAAAAAGATAACCATAGTACAGGCATTGGTGGTAGATATACTGAATAATCCAATGACTTGAATCATCATCGTTTGTATTGAAAAATAGTAATACTGTACAATTTATTTATTTACTTATTTATTGAACCCCATTACATTGATTCAATACAATTTATACTTACAATTAACAATTTCAGTTAACAATTTACAATAATTACATGATTAAAATGTTTACAATGTTCGGTCTATTAGTATTGTTTCTGGGATAATCTAATAATTTTCTGACATACATTTATACAATCTATTGTATGGGTCTTACAAACCTGCAGGTGCCTTAAGATTGCATACAGAGCATATAGTTAGTTAATTCAATTGCAATCATAAACTTAATTTACCATAAAATAAATACGTGATTAAAATATTAAATTTATAGCTAATATAAATTAATATTTGAAATATTTTATTACTGCTTGTTAGGTGGATAAATTCAATAAAATATTTAAAATGTAACTATGTATACGCAAATCTTATTTAAAAAATATTTATATTTAACAGGACTCTTCGAATTGTTTGGGTTTCTATTATGTTTATTCAAAATGCCAACAGGAAACCTAATCATTTCATAATGCATCTTGGAATATAAAGTTTTAACCTTTTTTTTTCTGTTGGTAATAATTTATTTCATTTTCATTGCAATTCCCCAGAATGTTATTCAAAAATATCATTTTTACCTAAAAATATTAAGCCCGTTCAATGTTCTGATAAATGAAATAAAATGTTAACATATAATATATGTTAATTTATTTATTTTCTCCTTTGTTTCAGTTATCGTTTCACTCAAATTGCAGTTGATCCACAGGTTAAAGTACCTGGAGGGAAAACCTATGATGTTCTCTTCATAGGGACAGGTAAGAATAATACATATTGATTGTATACAATAGTAATATATATATATATATATATATATATATATATATATATATATGTATATATATATATATATATATGTATATATATATATATATATATATATATAAGCCTCAGCTTTGAAGTTGGGATGTTTCCATCAGTCCACGACGTTTCGAATGCTTGTATCTGCAATTGCCTTCAGGTGAATACTGACAAGTTTAGGTGCTACTTACCAATTTATATGTCTGCCGGTGCAATGATGCGTGTAATTCCGCCATGTGCAGTGGTGCGTGGAATATCGCGCGGTGTGGTGGTGCGTGAAGTTTCGCGCCTCTGCAGCCCGCCAGAAAGTGCAATTAGCGGTTTCCATACGTTCTTGATCTCAACGCTTGGTTGACTAAAGGCGTTATTGGTTTCGTTGTAGGCGGCCTCTTTGAACTTTCGTTTGAACCAATGCTCCTCTCTATGTAGAACACTTGCGTCGTCCCATAGAATTCGATGGTGCTCAGTCCAGGCGTGGTCATTTGAATCCATCTCTAATATTTTATCAGAACTGGTGTTGCTGATAGTTGGTGGTGACAGATGTTTTTCCAGGGATACCTTATTTAAAGCAGCCCCTCTAGCCCCAGATCCTTGAGAAATTCGAACATTTTAGGGGGTCTATATGTGATATATCTTGCAATGTTGGCGGGTGGGATCCCAGATTTATCCATCTTTTGTGGTGTACAGCATCGCACTCCATCCGGTGAAACCAGATTTTCTCCGCAGAAACTGCAGGTGCAGTGTATATATCAGTGATTCTTCCACTTTTTTGAAATTTTTCTGGACGTATGATTATCCTAGTCAATAGAATGGTTCCGATCTGATCACTATTGATGCCCCATTTTGTGCCAGGGCTTTTGTTATGCAGAGGCATGCAAGTCTTTGCACATTCTTTAAAGTTTTTTTTGTTGTGACTATACTACTTCTCCGTATGTGATTATGAGTCGAAAAATCATGGTTACCTATACATCCACCACCAGTAGTGATGGGTTGCAGCCCCATGTAATGCCCACAATTTTTTTGCATACCATAAAGAGAGGATAGATTTATTGCCTTATTGGCGATATTTTGTATGTGACGATTCCAAAGTAGTTTTGAGTCTAGGATTAGTTCTAGATACTTAATCTCTTGTTCCATTCTAGGTTTCCTACATTGAGTCGTATAGGCCACAAATTTTGTAGCTTTGTCGTTTTTGTGAGATTGGGGTTTTTAGATTGGTTGATGCGAGATGCACCAAATTCTAGCGACTTCAAGCTCTCTCTATAATAATATATAAGATCGCAGAGGATATGAGCAAAAATGGAAATAAATCCTCAAATTTTTGTTCAACCAGAACTTTATATATGGTACTAGTGTACTTAATTAATAAAAAAGCATTAATGTTTCTTTGAGTCAATAAAGTTTATCATTATAATTTTTAAATTATACCTGTTGCAATGGAAAAAAATGTTTTCAGATAATGGAAAGATCATAAAGGCCGTCAATGGTCTATCGGCAGATTCGAGGCATGGAGTTAGACCTGTTGTCATCGAGGAAATTCAGGTATTTCCAGCCCATGTTCCAGTGAGGGGCATCAAAATAATGAGAGGTGCCAAAGAAGAGACACGTCTCATCCTAGTGTCTGACACAGAGGTGCAATCCCTCAGGGTCCACCGTTGTGATAGCAACAAAATATCCAGTTGCAGGTAATAATTTCTAGTCGAAAAATTTATCTAATTTGGTTTTGAGCATTCCCCAATAACTATTCCAACCTTGAGAGGCCTATGTGGTCTAAATTGATATTGTGTTAACTTCAATGTGCTGATGATTCTTATGTGATTTTTCTTATTTCTTACAGCGAATGTGTAGCCCTCCAAGACCCGTACTGCGCTTGGGACAAAGTACAGGGCAAATGTAGATCCAAGGGTTTCGGAAGATGGGGTGAAGAGAGCTACTTCTTCCAGAGTGTCAGTACAGGAGAACACACCGCATGTCCTCCTCCTAAACTGGGGAAAGACGCTGGTTCAGTTGGGGGACTGAGTTCCACACAGCCCAAATACCATCCAGATCAACAGCCGAATAATGACAAGCCCGACGGACAAGTTATCAATATAATTCCGGACAAACCTTATGAAAGCAGTGGTAAGTGGAAGAGATAAAATCCCCCACCATATAGCTCACTCAGATATGCATATCATTTAATGTTTGAGAAACGGAGAAAACCTGAATGGAAATTTTTCCTTACAGGTCCTGCTGTAACAGCTGCAGACGCTCTTCCTAACCAGTACTCTGTTGAGACACTGATCATGGCCGTTGTGGCAGGTTCTGTGTCCGCTCTAGTTGTAGGATTTTTCGCCGGTTATCTGTGCGGTAGAAAATGTCACAAAGATGAAGATGACAACTTACCATATCCAGATACGGAATACGAGTATTTTGAACAGAGACAGAACATGAACAGGTATTATATTATATTCATCGCACTCAGTACATCTGCTTTGAGTATCTCTCATATTTTTTCAACCTTGAATGATCATAATATATCTTTTGTTTGCAGTAGGATAGCAGCAGAACCCAAACTACTTCCACAAGAAGAGGTGACATATGCTGAGCCAGTGCTGGTGCCTCAGCCTCCTCCAAAGCTCCATTCCCCCAAGAACACTCTCCGCAAAGGCCCCCATCAAAACAATGCAGAAACTCTGTTCCAATTTCAGACAGACGCCGGTTACAATGGCCGAGACAACTACAGGGGTCGGGATAACTTTGGGACGTTGCGCTCACATCAGGTAAATGGACGGGAGTACTTATGATTAGAGTTTTAAGATGCGGTGTTCATATAGCCATGGATCAGTTTTCAGTGCGAAATGAAATAAGCAATTTATAGACTATAATATCACCAGATTTTCAAGAACTTACTCTGCAGAAAAAACATATAATTGGTTGTCTATACAGGGTGTAAACTAACTTGTTTCCCGTGAATGACGGGAATGACTTGTTTTTTTTTCAGTTTTTTTGTGAAATTTTGGAAACTGCTGTTCGCCTAACCTTATCTACGCTGTAAGAAAACTCTTAAAATTTGCCTGATGCAAATATGGGGAATTTTGAAATGATTGTTTGAAAAAATCTAAGAATCCTTATTAACATTCATTGCAGGCTACCGGCTATACGTATTCAAATTCAAAATAACGTGAGTTCTACATTAATGAAAACAAATGAATCTCGTTATCCAAACTGGTAGATAAAGACAGAACTAGTAGATGAAATCAGCATAGTTTACAGCACTCAGCAGACCACAATTATAAAAAAAAACATCCTCCACGAATTGTAAACAAACCGTCAGATCCTGCTATCTTGAGCTATTTTGATTGCTGCTGCAAAAAATTAAAGCGCTTTACTTTCTGCTGGATTTATTTCAAGCAGTTCAGCAAAACGTAATTTTACCTTTTTGACGTTTATTTTGTTGTTTACCCAGCATCCAATAGGAAAACAGAATGTACATGGGAAGTAATTTAAATTTGCATCACAAACTCCATAACAGGGTGTCCCTGGACTTCCTCCTTTCCTCTCGGGAATGTATAGATGGGATCAAAATATCACCAGTACTTCATATAACCTTTGTTCCTAAAAGCCTTCGTTACCAAGTTACGGGCCCTCAAAGTTACAAAATGAAAAATGTTTTTCTTTGATAACTTTCAAAGTGAATATTCAAAATCATCTATATTTTGGTGATTGACTAAACAAATGAATTCCTTCGATGAGCTTTCATGCAGGAGTCAGTTGTTACCATAAATATTAAATACTAGTATTTTTTTATTAGTTTTAGCAGTTTTCTTAATAAAAACGAGTTTTACAGAGAAAAATAAGATTTGTGTGGTTTCTATTTGCAGTCATATAAAAAGTATCGTAAAAAACCCCCTCACTCGACTTGTGGACCTTGTCTTCGACTCAGTCCACCAATTTGTCTTGCTCGTGTGCAATGAGTTATTTTCAAACGTTGTTGTTTAATATACTATTTTGCAGTTATTTTAAAAGAGTTCAATGAAGTAGTAAAAATATCTATGTTGCTACAATAGTTGAAAGAATGGCACATTCTAGTGATTGGAGAATTTTACTCAAATTTGTATTATA
The DNA here is from genome assembly GCA_018342105.1 of Gonioctena quinquepunctata. Lineage (NCBI taxonomy): Eukaryota > Metazoa > Arthropoda > Insecta > Coleoptera > Chrysomelidae > Gonioctena > Gonioctena quinquepunctata. The sequence goes on along the minus strand of JAFIRS010001890.1, from coordinate 70,136 downwards.
ACTCAGACTGGCGAGTAATTGTCTATTTCTGATGAATCTTTTAGGAATATGATCAAAAATCATTGACCCTGGATTGGGTGAGTCGTAATAGTTTGTTATGATTTTAAAGATAAATACTAAATCAGTAATTATCCTTCATTGTTCTAGAAGCTGTATCTTGTAGTAATTGCTAATTTCATTTGTGCCCACAGTGAGATACATTTTTTGTTATTTTGAAGTGCAGAAATCTTACAAATCAATTCTGAAGTCTTTCTAATCGCAATTTATATGTCCATATGACACTGCCAAAATGTATCTTGCTGTAAACCAAGGCATAATAAATAGATTTGATTGCCGGCTCATTATCGAAATCTTCACTTAATTTTTTTGCAATCGAAAGAATCTAGTAAAAAAACAGTAAACAATAATCTTTGACAATGATGTTTTTATTGAAAAATAAAAAAATATCAAACAACTGCAGTTTTACGTGCGATAAAAACATGATTTTGGATGGGTGAGGTGTTTTGGTTAAAGAAATTTGTGAGTGTTTTCAATAGCTGAAAATAGCGCTGATGAAAAATGGTTTTCGTTCCTCCTCTGAAAGTATTTGAGAGGACGGCGTTTTTACTTCAGATTCGTGTTTAGTAGGAAATACGCAAATACGAACAGAGAAATAAAGAATAACACCGAGCAGTCCGGTCATTGACATGGCCACTATGAGGTTAGAGGTTATCGAACTTGCAGTATTCCAGCAGTAACCAAACAAACAGCGAAGTTTTGGTAGTTAATTTTTTTTGTCTGGCTTATTAAGAACTAATCATAAAAATGTCCATAATTTTTTTTATGGAACATCAACTGTAAGCGGTAGTGCAAGAAGTTAGTTTACACCCTGTATACATAATAGCATATATTAGCAATAATATGTATGTTTTCATTCACTATTCTCCGAGGATCAGTGGGGGCTGAAACATGAATATTACTGATTTGTTCACTATTCACTCCACAAATGTATTGCAATATGTTTTTGTATCGAGTTTTTGACATATGATAATAAAATATATAAAATTAAGGCAAACATAACATAAGTATAAATCTAGAGGATATGCCAATGGAATGTCATCACAAATGATCGGTGGGTTGAACAGCGTCCATAGGATATTCTTTGTTATTGGGACATAAAAAATTTGACAGTCGATACGCACTCCTAAAATATGCATTTTATAGTTAAAAATGTAGTATTCATTTATGTGTTGAAGATTTGAATATTCTTTGCAAAAAAGAATATGTCATTTCCTCGAAAAAACTACAAATTAAAAATGAAACAAAACAGTTATATCTGCGAATATAAACTATGATTTATCACTTTTGGTTCCAGTAACTTGTATGTTTCTTGTTATTATTATAATCATCAAGGACCTATCCAATATTTTCCGCATATACATTCGGAACATTTTGACTTAAATCCCTAAAAAAGGAGGCCATATTTTTTGTTAAATTAGTTTAAAACATTACAATGAACACAGATAAGTATTCAGAAATATAAACATTACTGGGTTGGGATCTAGAGTCTTCTTTCAGCTTTTCTGGAACCTTCAGAACTTTCTGGAACCCTGGGTATTCTTTTATTTTCTGAAAAATGCCTATTTTAAGAGTTATTTGCTGAAATTAAAAAACAACCGGAAATGAAAACATGGAAAAAGCAACATGTTCGTCTATATTCATGCTGAATCCCCCAATAGTAATTTTTGATGTAACAACAATAACAATTAAACTAGGGTAAATCTATAGGTTTTTAATTGAAACAAATTCATGGCCCCAATTAACTTCAAAAACAAAAATTAAAGAACTTGCAACAAACATTTTCAAGCTCAAATCAATAGTACCTATGAATGTTTTCGATTGTTCAAACATGAATCTGGTAGCTGAATCAACTGAAGAGAAATTAACGATTTAAAATATGGGCTGATAGGATATTTTTTTTAAATCATGGCATAACTGACATTCCCAAGAAATATCAATTTTATTTATGGCTTTTTTTTGTTTTATCAGTCTTGGGGTATTGGGTACCCTTGAATTGTTCAGGTAAACCAATTTTAATTTAAAAGAATCTATACTGAATCTATTCTCTCTTGTATTTGATTTGATCTTCACTCGTATTTCAAGAATATACCTGCATGTTTAGTTTTTCACGATTTTATCCAAACCTATAACTTCGAATTTTAATATCAAATAATACCTATTATTATTCAAATCATTATTTTTTTGAAATTCTTATTTATAATAGATAGGTAAAAGACAAGGCATAGTTAATAGATTTAGCAATATCGTGAAGTGTTATGATTTTTATATAATAATAACTACATATTCCCCAAAATAATTGAAAAAATTATTTAAGAAAGAATTAATGTTGATTTCATCAATAAAACATAAGCAGCAATAGAACAAGTAATTTATTTTATACAAGACAGACTCGACAAAGAAAATTATGTTATAGCTGTTTTTATATGGACCTCAAGAAGGCTTTCGATAAAGTTGACCATATGATTCTCTCAACATATCTCGATTTAATGGGAAGGTTTTAAAAACCAAAATTTTTTAAAAAAGAACCATCATAACTAAAATAAATGATTTTGAATCCAAAAAAGTATATATAAACAAGGGTGTTCCTCAAGGATCTGTTTTAAGTTATATACTCAAAATATTCCCAAAATCAATTTAACTAGTAAATATACCATATATGCAGAGGATACAATTCTTTTATGCAAATAAAATGCAAATATTTTTATTTGCATTTGTAGGTTTTTACCTACAATTCTAGAATATACGATAAATGAAGACCTGAAGAAAATAGAAAATTGGCTTTTACTCCAACCTTCTTGCTGAAAATTCCAATCAACGAAATAAACAAACTATTAATCTAAGATATCCTAATGAAAAATTAATATTCTTCCACTATCGCTTCCAAAGCGACATGAGGTGAAAAATTAATTATTGTTATGAGGAGAATATTTATCTCCATCAAATAAAATTGTAGACATAGATGCATGCATCAATTGTCGTAATAACCATTGGCTACTCATTTTAGAAAAGCAAGTAACTTCTCTATTAGACATACTTGTGCAATTATAATAGACTAAGAGCGAGCCACCGATACCTAACCCAATTTTTTCATGAAAATGTCTTACTCCCTACGATTCTAAAGTAATTGCCGTTATCTGAAATTGTACATGGAGGCTGACTGCCGGGTAATATGGAAGTAAACGAGGGGCCAAATCTTTAAATTGTGATGTTGATTACAGAAACAGATATGCAACAGATGTTTTAAAAATTAAAACTAAAATTGATAATAATAAAAAGTGTAGTGTCTTTTCTTTGAATTTGTGTGAAGCCTTCAATGCTGATGACCATGAAAACAATGTTGGTGTTAGGAGAAATTTTCCTAAATGATTCGGTTTTTTTGCCTTTAATAAAACAGTATGTTCAAATAGGAAATTATCAAAGTTCCCATAAAATTATAACCTGTGGTGTTCCACAAGGATCTATCTTTGGTAGTGTTTTATTCTTGATTTACACAAACACTTTTAAATTTACCATTGAAGAGGACAATAAAATCATTTGCTGATTATTTATTTCTCAGAAGTATATGAATAAAATTTGTATTTGGCTACAAAAAAATAAGTTGAAATTGAATACCACGAGATGATCTCTTGAGATGTAAGCAACATATCACAAATTATACCCAGTCAATCAATTTTTTAGATTTATATGTGGGTGGAAACTTATCTCGAAAAAACATATTGAATAATAATAGCCCCTCAAATATTTAAAAAGTATATATTTCTGTTTGATTCATTCACAGTTGCATTGTCTGATTTCTGTATGGGCCCTCTGCAAATAGTTTTGTTACAAAGTCATTAAAATTGTTACAAAATAAAGCAAATGTATTCATAAACTTCCATAAGTATATAAATGTATGTAAACCTAAGTGATATTAGTATGATTTTGAAAAAAAAAACTGTCCGTTATGAAATTCAATAATGAACTAAATCAAATTTACTCAATTCATTAAATATTGATATTTGAATATGTATTGTATATGGGTAATCCTTCGCACATTTTTTTTGTGTATGTATACTGGGTGGCCACAGAAGGTTCGGAGACAATGGAATGAAATTTGAAGGATCTGTTTAATGCATAAAACTGCATTTTTTTACAAGATACTCAACTTTATGCAAATTCCGGATTCACCGGAAGTGACATAAACAACTTACGATTTTTAGATGGGACACCTGGTATATTTTCAGTATTTTTGTCTCCATATGACATTTAGAATACAACCATGTATCATTTGTTACTGTTTGTAACCGTTTTTTTATTTTATTTCCGAAATAAATTTTCATTCTAGAGGGCTATGGATACGTTCAAATAACCAATTTAAAATTTAAAAATACAATTTTCTGTTTTTGATAAAATGTTTCAACTACGTGAAGTTTGATTTTTAAATTTTTATTACTTTGATACCGCACTCTATTAGGTTGTAAGAAAACTTTCAATAAAAAACTGAAAATACCATAACGTTAGAACTTTTCTAAAATGAAGCTCCTGTTGAAAATGAAATAATAATATTGAAACTACCTATTTACATATCTTTAGGGTTCTAGATGTTCAAAGTGACCTCCATCTTGTTGCTGACAAAGGCGAACTTTTCTTATTGTTGGTCTTATAACGTTTCTCAACTGTCTTGGTGTAATTCTATGAATAGCTGCCCTTACTTTGTCCTCTAATTCATGTCGTGTGGCAGGAGGTACATCATAAACCTCGTTTAATAGATCCCCATAAAAAAAATCTGAAGGCGTAAGGTCTGGTAACCTGAAAAGTTTTTTAAGAAGGAATAAATAAAGGTATAAATTGAAAACAACCATATTTTACCCCGCCGGCCACTTAACTGGACCCATATTTCATGCAGATATTCCGTAACTGCCTTCAGGTTGTGTGGTGGAGCACCATCTTGTTGATAAAATAATCCAACTCGATTTATTAAAGGAACTTCGTTCAAGAAATGTTCAATTGCCTGCGTGAGGAAACTTAGATATCTAGCCCCAGTCAGGACACCGTCAAAATTATTGGGCCTAAAATTCTGTCCCCTAAAATCCCAAACCAACAATTGAAATCAAACCGTTCTTGGAAATTTCCTTCCTCCGTCAAGTGTAAATTTGCATCAGACCAATATTGCTTATTATTTCTGTTGAAATGTCCCAAATTAGTGAAACGGCTTTCGTCAGTATACAGAATTTCATATGGAAATGTGTCATCCTCCAAATATTTTCCAAAGGACCAATTGCAATACTCAAGTCTACTTGCATTATCGTTTTGGTACATGTGCTGGTGTAGTTGCTATATTTGAATGAATGATATTTATGTTTCTTCAAAATGTTAGCTGCAGAAGACTTCGAAATGTCACATTCTCTTGCGATCTCCCTGAGTGACGTATTAATATTTACTTGAACGTATGCCAGAACATCTATTTCTTTTTCTTCACTCACAACAAACGAATCGTTCCCATCATTATCAGGCTCATTTCGCATTTTTTTAACCAGTTTTGGAAAATAGTGCCGGGTCGGGTGACGCCGATCAGGATATCTCTGTGCGTAGAGACGTGCAGCTTTGGTTGAATTTTGCCTACACTCTCCAAAAACTAATAACATATCAACTTTTTCAGTTCTTGTATAAATCTTGTTATTTTGTATGATTTTCAAACAATGAGGTACACAATAACAACCTAATTGACTTTGTAGAAGAGATGTAAAATAATATGTCGACATGTCAATTTTTACCGCAACAATTTAATGATTCTATTTCAGTTGTGTTGGTCACATGCTACTCGATGATTTCAAATCTTATTTTAATCTCAATAAGATTCTTCATTTAACGAAAGTTCAAACGTTATATTTTCAGTTTTTTATCGAAATCGGTATCAAATTAATCGTAATAAAATGCTCTTTTTTTCTAACTCAACGAGCCACCATGTTGCCATTTGAAAAAAAAATGGTAATACAAATTTTAAAATCAAACGTCACATAGCTGAAACATTTTGATCGAAAACAGTAAAGTTGTATTTTTACAAACATTTTAGGACTGAAATTAGTTATTTGAACGTATCCATAGCCCTCTAGAATAAAAATTTATTTCGAAAAAAAATAAAAAAACGGTTACAAACAGAACAAATGATACATGGTTGTATTCTAAATGTCATATGGAGTCAAAAAACTGAAAACATAGCAGGTGTCCCATTTAAAAATCGAAAGTTTGTCACTTCCGGTGAATCCGGAATTTGCATGAAGTTGAGGAACTTGTCAAAAAATGCACCCCTTCCGGACAACCGGTAATAAGGTGTAATTTAAATTTTGCACACTTTTGAATGATGTTATAACAAATTGAAAATTCGAAAAAAAAAAGAAAAAATTCAAAAAAAACAAAAACTACTTTGCACATTTTTAGTTTTTTACATTGTTTCTGGAAAATTGTAATCAATATAGGACTTCGAGATACACCGTGTGTACAATTTAGCAAATATTGATCCATTGTAAGATATAAATCTGTGACATGGCGAAATTTGAAATATTTCCCTATGTCAAAGAGTTTTTTCGAAATTCAACTTAATTTTAGCTTCTATATGAAATGTACTAGCAGAATGAAAACATTTTTCATCGATTCCTATATATATATATATATATATATATATATATTTATATATATATATATATATATATATATATTTATATATATATATATATATATATATATATATTTATATATATATATATATATATATATATATATATATATATATATATATATATATACTAACAATGTGATTTTTATTCACATTTTTATTCACAGCCAGGGTTTGAATCAAGACCATGGGAGTAAGAGTTGTGCTCTGTCATATCCATTCAACAATGACGCATGTGCATCTCCTTATCCTTATATATATAATCAATATCACAATTGCAATATCAACCAGCAATCAGCTTCTGCCATATCACTTCAGGCATTGGCATTCATACAAGAAAACTAGGAAATAAAAATGTTTTAAGAGGAAATAGGGTCACGGTTGTTGCTCTATGTCTAAGAGAGCAATCAGTTATTTCGCAAGTGATTTATAAAAACTGTGCTCATCATTTCAAACTATAAATATTTAATATACTCAAATTCCTCACTCCTGAGGTATACACACCTGCAGAAAGATTGTTCTACAAAGGTTCAGCCTTGATAAAACGCTTTTCTAGGGATCTTTGTTCATTGTTAGAAAAAAAAAAGGTTGCAATAGAAGGATGAATGAACTGTTGACTGAATCTAGCCTAATTTCAAAACCACTCTCAGCATGTCTAACTACACCATAAAAATCTCACCCGGTTGGTAAACGCGAGCTCCTCATCTAAACCTGGAAACCTTCCAGTTGTTGCAGGGTGACAACTACCGTCGAGGCGGCGATGGTTTCGCCACAACGCGCAGCGTCAAGAAAGTGTACCTCTGAGAAAACAACGAGGAGGGCGGAGTGGCACCCCGGAGCCTGGGCAGGCCCCCACGACCGCCAAGATCGGGCCATAGTGCCCTGCCCACTAGCAGCGGATCCTCCAGCTCCCCCTCGCCGCCCTCCTCGTCACCGTCACCGACGCCCCCCAACACTGCCTCATACATTTATAGGGCTTAGCCGCCCTACGAGCCACTCATCTACAGTGACTCGTAGGTTCGGTTCTGCATAACACTGGTTGATGCTCGGGAAAATGCTTCTGTAGTTTCATTGTGGAGAAAGGGAAAGACTTGTGAGGATTTTTTTTATTGATAGATCGATGCTTGGGATATTGGAATTTTTTCTGTTTGATTTTTTATTTTCATATTGAAGTGTGTGAAAGACTAACTACAGAGATTTGCCGCTCCTAGGTGGGAAGTTGAGAGTAAAGAAAATGTATTTGAACTTTCTACCCACTATTTTTAATTAAATGTTTTGTGACAAGAATGATGAATGCATTCTGGCAAGATCAAATATTGAAAACGAAATTGGTAATTATTTCAATTACAAAAGGATTTTCCCATCAAATCTTAAATCTCATTGAAGGTTTTTCTACAGCAATGTCTTCCATTGGTGGTTTTTCATAGTTCATTAAAAATTATTCCGTGACAAAAGTCGGATACTAGGGGAACCGCTAAGGGCTATGCCTCATATCCCTTCCTAGCCACAATTAAAACTGAAACCTTCTTATTTAATTCCCAGTTGAAAAAAAAAATTAATGTTAGCTTAGCTAAAAAACACCTCCTTCATTCGCCAGTAACAATTGAGATTCAGAGTAAATATCTAGATGTCGAACAATTTGTTTTCATTCTTATTCCTCCATTTGTATGCTTCACGAAAAAAAAGCAAATGCAATCAATATTTTTTGTTGATAGTAATGCAACTATCTTTAATAAGCAACATTATAATTAAAAATAAAAATATACACAAATATTCCCACCCATCTTGCTATGGAATTGAAGCAAAATATAATTGAGACAAGTTCTTTACTATTAATCAGGATGGTTTGTAAGAGTTTCAATCCATTTTAATTTTTCATTAAAAAATGATGGTTTAGGGCAAACGTGTTTGGTGACTCATGGTTAGATTCGATTCAGAATTAGTTTTTGCAGTGGGAGATTGAGAATTCAACAACTGAAGATAGGGGTTCCAAAATGTCTGACGAGTTTTATGGTCCGATTCTATTCAGATTTGATATTCAAAATGGCGACTTAAAGATGGCGGACGTGTTTTATTACTTATGGTTAATTAAATTGGTGGCGTTTTCTTCAAAATTCAACAATTCGAAAGTTTTTTATTTAAAAACAAGCTTCTGCATCTATTATTCAGTATAATAAAGACAAAATAACCGACGTCACACATCTATGAAAAATATTTGTATCGTTTCAGTACATTCACATTGAAGTTTGTTTTATTAAAGTTTCCACAGGGGATGAAAGTAAACAATTATTCTGGTAATAGTATGCATATCAGACAAAATATTAAAGGGGCATTATTCAAAAGATGCAGCCAGGAGTTCATTAGATCTCTTTTTTTTTCTCCACAACCAATGAGCTTGTATAACCAATAACAAATTAATTCTTTTGTTGAAATTTCCTCACAAGTCGAATACAATGAAAATTAAACGTAATGGCATTTTTTTACTCAATGAAGAAATAATAGAATTAGAAAATGAAAATTCAAAAATTTGAAGGTGGAAAATAGTGTATAGCATGTAGGGCAGTGTATTAGACGCGACTCGATAGACTTATTAAAGTATTCTCATGATTAATAAGTGCTTCTTATGGATGTGTTAGATAAGAATGTCCGTATTAAGATAGATTGTTATAATTTAGCAAAACATTGTGATTAGATTGTATGATATATTCTTTAGCTATAAAGTTGTTCCATCTGTATTAGTCTAGTGAATGAATTTATGTCTAACTATGATCGAGAGTCAGTTCGTAATGGTTATCAATAAGGCTCAGATGAATCAGGTTATTCGAATGTTAGACAATTTCGAGATAAGATTTGCTAGACTATATATATTTGTTATCGAATATCTCCATATTTTATATCCGACTCTCCTCACTTTGCAACAAAGTCGGTATATTTTTATTCCCTGGACAAAAAGCAGAGATATGAGTTGTTACAAAGTGGGGCATGTTTTGATTTGGTTCGCTTATTTTCTTTTTTTAAGCATCTAGTAATGTACATGTACATAAGACTGAAAATGATGATACTCTTGGTGTCCAAGTTTAGTAAACAAAAGCTGATTAAATTAAATTTGATTGCGCATTGTCTCATAATACAAATTCTCAGTGTTACATGTTTCAGATTCACATTGGTTTGCAATTATTTTGTTCCTGGTGTTCATTGTTGTCAAAGCTGCCAGATTCACAATGAAAAGAAAAAATTTGTGAAAATAACATATTACTGAACAATCCTAGACAAATTAATAGGCTCTTCACTTCAAGAAATCCTGTGAATTTTTTTTTTAAAGGTTTGTCGATATAAGTTTCTACTGAGGCTTATTACAAAATATGTGATGAAATATAACAACATCCAACACATATCTAGCAAACATGTGAATTTAAAACATTTTACATTTCTTCTTTATCTGAAATGTGGCTTATTATGATTTGTTAGACATTGTTTTTTGTTATTTGTGGGGTGTATAACAAATCAGCAATATGTCAATTATTTGGTGCTGCTTGGCACCTAAATACCAACCTAAATATTTTATATCATCAAATAATTCTCAACTGTAAATTTATGTTAATAATTCCATTTATTGTTGCTCAAAGTTTTAACTGTTTAGTTGTGTTATGTTCATATTTATCAATTTTCCTATGTCCGAAAACTATTTTTATGTGGATATATTGTGATTAAAACTGAGAAACTGATACGACGTTTCTTTGAAGGTTTGCAAACTATTTTTGTGAGGTTTTACAATTGTGAAAAGCTTCTCTATGACGAGCCTTCGAAGAAAAGTTGTGCTTATTGAATTTTATTTATCCTAAGATTTTATGATGAAATTATTCCAATAATGTTCAATGTTCATATTCCCAAAATTTTGTATAAAGTTGTAGATAGATTTTTATCAACATAGTTTACCTAGTCGACTCTATATATATACATACCATTTGAATTTGGCACTCAAAAATTTTATAGAAGTAGTGGTAGACTTTTTTATGACATGAGTGAACTTGGCTCAGGTAAAATGGAATTTCACAAAATGCTTGAAGTGAATAAAGAACCTCAAATGTCTGGAATGTCCATTGCATGTACTGAAATTTATTTTACTCGGGCCGGTGTTTTGGATCGTTTGTACAAACATAAAATACTCTATGAAAATTACTTCATTTGTTAGATTGGGCTACCAGAAGATATCTTGTTTTGGAAAATTCCAGTTATTTGTATGACATGAAGTGAATTCTAATATACTTATAGATTATCATTGATATCTTGCTTCTTCCTATTGGGATATTCCCCAAACCGTATAAACGCAGTAAACCTGCATTCTAGTTCGTAAGGCTCATGCCAGTTTTTTAAAATATATTACAATATAATTATATATTTGAAAATAGAATATTATAGCTCTAGTTAGTTCTTAAGTATTTGCAAATACATGTAACGCAGATCGTACTGATTCCAGTGCATTTGAACTGGATGTTCGCCTAAGAAGCCTTTAGTATATAAATAAAAATATATTTGAATATAGATTGGGTGGAAGAAAGATGGAATTACCTCTCAAAGTATAGGTTCATTTTGAATCAATACATTTTTTCATTTCATTTCTTTCCTTTCTTGGAGATTTATAAAGATTTTGTTCATCGACCTTAATATATCAACTGAGAGCTTGCTTTTCATTTTCAAGTCTCTCTTTTGTGTATTAGAGTAGCTAAATGAGTGATTCGATTTTTCCATCCACCCTGTATATAAATATCGTTACATCATGCATCAAGTTTAATCATGACATTCCATATTCATCAAGAAAAAGTGAGGTATTTCATACTTGATATTGTCCGAAAATGGTTGAGAATACTGTCAATATATCTTTAGAACTCATTTGAATTAAAACCGATTAACAATTCTAAATATAGAATAAAAGTGCTGCGATTGTTAGTTGTAATTATAAAAGTAAGCCTTTCGCAGATGTACTATATATATTATTACCAGCACTTGGTCCAGAAACGATCTCGAAATATTGTTTGTATAGATGCCAACTTATAGTTTTACTTCTGGGAAGTATGATATGCTTAGAAACCTTGTATAACTTTTTTTTGTACAACTTGTATAATATGTCGGTCTGGATGAAGTGTTTTCCAAATATTTAATGATATAATTGACTTTAGACAACACAATGTATTCTTTGAATAGAAGTAAAATATATCTAATAAAAATGTTTGTTGTATGAATTTCACACCAGTCCAGCTCCTGTTTCTACAACCTGATAAAAAGTGTAAAATGACAAACAAGAATATAATTCATCCTTTCCTATTTGATTTCTTTTCCTATACCACAATGCATTTTGCTGTACACTAGCTTCTACAGATATTATTAAGATTTTATACATAAATCTTAATATCAACTGGGAGCTCGCTTTTTACAAGCTTTTATTTAACTTGCTTCGTTCGTGTATCATTCTGTCATTCTTTCTGGTTCAAAATTTGTAATCCATTTTTGGAGCACTTGCCGACATTCGATTGAACTGAAATTTGGCAGGTGTTCATAATTCCGGTGACAATGCATTATTAAATTTTTGTTGGAGAAAAAACCAAATGGAGGCTTCAAGGTGGTGGACGAGTTTTGGGATTATGGTACGATTCGATTCAAAATTGGTATGTGGGTGTTTTCGGGATCGGAGATTATGATTCAAAATTCACAAAGTCAAGATGGCGGACTAGTTTTGTAATTATGGCCCGATTCGATTTAAAATTGGTATGTCGGGGTTTTTGGGGTCGGAGATTATGAATTTAGTCGAAGATTATTTATTTTTTGTCAGAATTCATAAATTGAAGATGGCAGCTCCAGGATGGCGGAAGAGTTAATCTTTAGATGGTCTCCTCATTGAAGAACTAGATAGCTCAGAACTTACAGGAAAAAAGGCCTCATAATAACAATGCTTTAAGAAAATGCATAGATTAAGGCGTACTTACTAAAAAGTACAAAATAAAATAATTAATAAAAAATATTTTTAAAGACAAGCTTTTATTCAAATGCACTAACAAGTAAAAAATTATTGCTTTGGATGTGTGACGTAGGTTATTCCGTGAGTTTAGATTCAAAAGCTTGTCGCGCAAAGTTTTAAGTTTGAATACAAAAGCGACAAGCTTTTGAATCTATAACTCACGGAATAACCTACGTCACACATCCAAAACAATTCTTTTTTTACTTTTTACTGCATTTGAATAGAAGCTTGTCTTTAAAAAGGTTTTTTATTAATTATCATTTTCAGGTCTCTCTTTTATATATCATCGGGTTACTGCAAAAACAAGTTAACTCACATTTGTAGAGTTTTGAGAAAACATAGTTTAAAAGTTTAAATTGGAATAAAACACAAAAAAAAAGTTTATTAAAGGATAATCCCATTAGAAAAATGTACTTAAAACATAAAATAGTTTTCAAAAATATACAAACATAAAAGCCTATCAATTAGTAACAAAAACAATAACAAAAAAAGTTATTCAACTCATTTTAGCTGTCTAAATACATGTACTAGGATTCAGTCTCCATGCCACTATCGTTAATGGAGGGTTCAGGTACAATGTTCTTAACATTATTGGACGTAGGTAGAGCGTAATAATAGTGGAACTCCTCAGGTATAGCACCTGATTAACAAAGTTTTAGTAAATCGTTCTTCTCAGCATTACTGATGTGTCACACAATGTTCATATACTTACATATTTTATACTAAGTGTGCGTCGTTTACCCAGAACATTTATTTCCAGGTACGTAGAAGTATGATCATACCTGCCCATGGTGGGTGGGGGATCCCCCTCCCCTTCCAATGTTAGACGAGATGGCAAAATGGAAATTAAAAAAAAATCGTTTCATAGGAAAAAGTAAAGTTTTCTCTGATTCCAAACTAGGAATTTTCAATTAAAGCTAGGAATTTTCAACTTCAAAAAAATAAAATTCCGAGTTTGTGGTCGGAATTTCCAAGTTTTTAGCCCATTGAAAGTGTTTTCAGTTCAAACTCAGAATTCCGAGTTTGTAGTCAAGTCGGAAGTCAACTGTCAAGTCGGAAAACTAAATTTCCAGTTCAAACTAGGAATTTCTACGAAAGCACCCTGGTGTCACGAACTTTCCTTTTTTGAAAACTTATAATGACTTTTTTCTAATTATATTGCCTTTTTCTCATTGTAATTGACTTTTATATTATTTGGCCTCATATTTTCTTATTTATCTTACGGGAACATCATTTGTTTAGTTTAAATCATGATTATTAATTAAATTTCTTACGATTTTTTCAAATTGGAAGTGGCGGACTATTATATTGCATATAACTTTTTATTGGGTCTTAGTTACAAAGAAATTACGGCTTTCTTGAATTTATTTCACACTGTATAAGTTTATCAACGGTGAAGAAATTTTGGATCAAAAATATAAAAAACGCAGTAATGTATCGGGGAAAATTTAGTAATTTGTCCTTCTCAGAACAGATAACTAAGCAGATTACTTCCAGGGGGACAGAAAACTCTAAATATGCAAAAAAAATATATTGAACTCCACTAATCATCTTTTTTACTTACGAAAACTTGTTGAAGAATATTTTGGCCTGTGAATTCTGAAAATCAAATGACATGATTTTGGTTGGAATTGCCCAGTGAACCAGAGTCAATCGCATAGAAGTTGCATGGAGTTACTGCGGGGATCTGTGACTTCGCAATGTGGATACAAAAAAGAGGCACCAGTAATTATTGGCGAGTGCTTAATGTCCGCAAACACGCACATTGCCAGTAATTTCCCAGGACGTTGCAGTGTGTAAGTTTTGAAGATTTTACAGACAGCCACAAAGTGATTTCTTGAAGCAGCAGTTTTATGAAAGGTTATCGACAAATGGAAATTAAATGCACCTCCCATGGAAGTTAAATTAATGAATAAATTTGTAATTACTATATTAACCTTCTGAAAGCATTTCTTTTATATTTGCCAAATTGATAAAATGAATGTAGGTTTTGGATTTTCTATGGATGAATAAATGGAAAAGAAATTTGATAATTTCTTTAACATCCTATTGAATATCCATGTTCATCGAAACATTTTCTGCCTTACAGTGATATTGTAAAGCCACCAACTTAGCGAGAAAGCCAATAAGCGATGTTAGAAGTTATTTTATTAGCAGTATTCATTAACTGTCTCTACGGAAGAACGGGTATTCCGCTGCGGCCAATGCGTTGCGACATCTAAGACCGTGTTAGTAACTATTTACTCAATACATTTGAACATCTAAGAAGTATTGAACTTACGAAAGCGGAACATCAAAAAACCTACAGAAATGCATGGAAATATGTAAAACTCCGGAATAGGGAATAAACTCTGGTGACGATGATAAACTCCTTGGGCGGTAATAAACTCCGGGGCGGCAGTGAATTCCGGGGATGAAATACACTCACTGCACAAAAGGGGTCATCCTATGTGATATACACTGCACACCTGCAACGATGGAACGACCCTTTTTTCCTGAAAATTATATTAGCTTAGGGAGCAACATGGTCCCGAAATTCCTTCTGATTTGTATTCAGGATCCCCAAATTGTTACTAATACAGCTGTTTCCTCAAAAATTTTCAGTCCTGAAAAATCCTAATTTATCTCACTTCTCATAGCACCCAGCGTGTATATCTCTCTCAGAGGGACCCCTCTTGGTCAGGGAGTACATTTTCAGTCTATTTATTGATCCTGCAAATTTCACGACTCTATTTCGAAAATTGCGGGAGATACGGGAGTGATTCTGAGACGAATTCAGATTTTTTAGGACTTAAAATTTTCCAGGAAACAGGTGTATTAGTGATAATTCAGGGATCCTGAACACCAATCCGAAGTAATTTTGGCCTATTTTGCCCCCTGATATAATTAAGGAAAAATGGGTGGTTTCATCGCTGCCGGTGTGCAGTGTATATCACGTAGGATGATTTTGCGCAGTGAGTTCATTTTCAGTTGTATCTATCAATTCTGAAAATTTCATGATTCTACGACAAAAATTACGGAAGATAGGTGTTTCCATGAGAAGTGAGTATATAATTTACTCTCATTCTTCGTCCTCAAACTAAAAAAAAAAAACGGAGAGATGTCTAGCTCGAAACTATGAAAATCATGCAGTATGATATAATTTTGAGATATTATAGGAAAGGCCTAATTGAATTAAAAATTTAAATTAAATTCAAGTGAAAATATTACTAGACGCAGAATGATATCATTAAGTAATCGCAGAGTGACACTAATTAGAATTTATAAAAATGTTGAATATGGGTCTTCTTGAAAAAGTCACCCGATCATAAACCATAAAACTTCCTGTGTATTTTGGAAAATTCAATAAATATCACAAACTGAACATTAATATAAAATAGTCAATGGTATGGCATGGAGGCAACATTTTGGAGGTCATAAGCCCTTCTCTAGAACGCGTTAATTTGAATTGCTTCCGAACTCTGCTTTGCGATATCACAAGGTTAACATTTTGTGCATATTATTGTCCCCAAAGCGAAGTCGCTGGTACTTATATGTTACTACGAAATGATGAGCTAGAAAGGTAGAGTCCGTATAATATGTATATCAAAATTAATTTACCAGAATATAATAAAAAAATAAAATAAAAAATCTTCCTCAAACTCCATTTTTATTCTTCTAGATACCACTTTTGATTAATGAACTCTGAAGCCAACAGTGGAAATCAATTTCTCCTCTATATGTGTTAACTATGGCCATTCTTCCTTAGATTTTAATTCATAGCCCTCCTCGAGTTTTTTGACAATATTTTTCTGAATATTTATTCCAAAAAAGTACTGAAAACAGCTTCAAACTTCATGCTGATCATAAATAAATAAACTTGAAATATTTTCACCTTCAGTTTAGATGTAGGTTTAACCCCAAAACTTCAAAGAGGATTTGAACAAAAAAAAATAGTAGCTTCAGCCCTTCTCAAAATACTCTAAGTGCGCCAGTGATTTGCTCACTCCAACCCGTTGGCCAATCACCTTTCTGGAATCCGGATCTCATCTGGGAGAACCCCTGCCAGAATAACACTCGAAACAAACCACAACAAACTGTAACCTAACCTAAAAAGTACCTCCGATATTTGGAGAAATTAATTTCAGAGAAAGTGACGAATAGTCAAATATGTGAAATGCCTACTGTAATTTTACTTGACGTTTCTCTGTCCATGACTAGGCCTGTTCAGCTTAGCGATGGAACCGAGACTACTAGAAAGCAACTGGCAGAAATTGGAATTAGTGCCTTTTTGGATCATCTTAGTGTTCACTCCAAACTAGAATTTATATCTTTGGTGAGTAAAGAATTAGAATTCAATTGAGTATAGTACCTTTTTATACTTTCAAAAACAATTTTTCATTTACATACAAGTATAGACTTAAGACCATATAGACATACACTTTGTTAAATTCATTCCACAAGATCGAAAGTTGTGTGATTCTCAAGCTGGATTTATAGATCAAACGCTGCAGTTGCTGCTAAAAGTGCTGTGCGTTTATATGATGTGATAATAAATTGATAGCCGTTATTGGGAACTCGAAATAAGAAACCTTGCCTCTGGTTGTAGTTTAAGTTTTTCATGTGTCCTGTACTTGATTTTGACAACCGAAGAGAGAGACGAACGATCAGTGACCAATGTTAACAGATCTTACCATATGGTGAAAATACAACTATACTTGTGTACACTTTACTATGTTGCCAGGTTAATTTGAATTCCCAATCACGGCCGTCCGAAGATGTAATAGGGAACACGCATGTATAATTCGAAAATGAAAACGCCAATTTTTTCATGGAATTCAAAAACGTACTTCAAGCTCCTCTGATGGACGTATGCATCGTTACTTCACACAGTTCAAACTTTTATCGCTAGTTGCTTCATACTTTCAACTATAATTTAATCTGCCTTCATTTATCATGATATTATTTTCAATTGTTATATCAAAAGTGAGGTTGAATTAATGTTTGGGTTGAAACAAATAGTATTGTCTATCAATATTCTTGAAACAACCACAATTGGCGCTAGTGTTTTGGGGGAAGTTATTCAAGTGAAGGTCAAATCGAGTGTAAATTAAAGAGCACTTTTAAACTTGAAAATTTCGAAAAAAAAATTGCGATTTGAGAAATAATTTTCACAAAATATAATTTTTGAGGAACTAACTGAGGCAAAGAAAAATTAAAATAAAATCATGCGTGTTCCCCATTGAAATTGGAGCTTCCTTTTGTTTTGAGAGCGAACTGTAGAAGTGCATTCACTATTGAGACAGCACGTTTGAACAGTTCCTCTGGAAGGTGTCCGAAGCGAAGCTATTACGAGTTATTCCATAGGCGTATCAAATGATTTGATAAAAGCGATACACAAGACGTATCATGAATTTGTTAGCATTCGCCATAATTTCTTCTTCCGCTACTGAAAAGTACTTGCCCCAGACCCCACGGCATTTTTGCAAGGCAACAGTAAACAAAATTGAACCCACTTATAAACCTAACAAACGCAACCTTTCAACCGCTGCATGTCATGACACTGCTACACACGATGACAATCGTGCCCACTCGTGTTTTCATCCTCTCTACCTACCATTGTGCTGTCTCAATACTGAATTCACTCTACCAAGGTTTCCAATTAGAGCGATGCTATGGTTGAAAAGTGGCATCTGTCAAATTCCACCTATCGTTATCCTGGGATTGAAAACTCAAACCCTGGTCTGTGTAGTGTAGTGTACAGTTCACTCTCGAAAATAATGTTGACCTCAGTTGTACGACATATTTTGTGTCCGGAATGCAATAGGGTTCGTTTTCGTACACGATCTCTAATACCCCCTTAGTTATCGATAGTATCGTTGAGGCCCGGTATTTTCACCTCCGGTTATACTAGGAATAAATGAACCGACGGATAGAATATGCTCTTGTTTAACGTTTATTGAACAAACGCACTTTCTAACCATTGGTTAATTTATTCCTAATATAACCGGAGGTGAAAATACCGGGCCTAAAAATAGTAAAATAGTGATGGGTAAACATCGATAGTAATTAAACACATCGATAGTTTCCGATAGTGGAGATATAACTATCGATAGCTGTAATTTTTTATTTCTATGTTAGGTTGCTTACTTTTGATGGTATAAATGTAAAATAAGAGTAAAACGATGCAACAACATAATTTGATTCTCTTCTTATCTAGGTAGTTGAAAAAAAACTTGGTTTAGTAATACTTCAAAATAAAAGGTATTGCACAACACATATTATCTTAGTGTAGCCATACTTCTCATAGTTTATCTTCTAAATTAAACTAGTATCCAATATCTGTCATGAGCCACAGATTTGATTTCATAAAAATCAAAATATCCAAATTTTCGGCTTGATTTACAAAATGACAGTTGACACTTGTGATTTATACTAATTTAAAGACGAATTTTCACCAAGTGGAAAATAGGCAAGCGGGTTTTCTATATCAAGCTTTTATTGGTCAAGTTGGTAGGATCGTAATTCAAAAAATCCGCTTGCCTATTTCTCCTGGCGGAAAGCATAATGATAGTAATTATAGAAAATGGCTACACTATCGATAGTTCTAGAAACTATCGATAGTTTTTTATGTTAGCCACAATCGATAAGTATCGATAGTACTATCGATGTTTGCCCATCACTAGAGTAAAATATCGATGTTTAGAGTTTAACCAACAGTACAACACTCTGTTACGGCAACACTGGCCGCAGCCAGTAGCACGTAGCACAAAAGAATATGTTGGTGAAACTGTAAGTCAAAATTTCCTTTCCTTTTTGATTGTATGGCAGTTGACGTACGCCATGCGGAAATTCTGTTTTATGTTACAAATTTCCAATAGTAGTAAAAGGCCGTAATTTCCGCCGAAAACCGTGAAAGTTACACACTAAACAATTTGTGAATCACAACAGTGGAATCGCAGTGATATTGCCCATAAAAGGTTATGAACCATTGAATATGGGAGAAGCTAAGGTGACAAAAACAAACATTTGCAAAACAGTAGCAGTGAGATATCGATTCTCCTTTGAAAATGTTGGCGGTGGTGAGCCTCGTGTGCAATTCTTACCGCATCCCCTCATAGTGCTGAAGGTAGCTCCTCCGAAGGAGAAAGATAGCGATGAAATTCTTCCGGAAAATGTCGAATATGAAGACGATATGGAGTACTTGCGAAGCTTGGATCCCAAAGAGTGGAAGTGCCAAGATCACTATAAAGTATTGGGGATACCTCGTTTAAGATTCAGGGCTACAGAAGACATAATCAAAACGGCTTACCGAAAAAAGGTTCTCAAACATCATCCTGATAAAAGAAAAGCTCTGGGGGAAGAAATCAAAACTGATGACGATTATTTCACATGTATAACAATGGCCTATGAAACCTTGGGTAATATTAGCAGAAGAAGAGCGTATGATTCGGTTGATCCACAGTTTGACAATAATTTACCATCCATTAGTGACATTAAAAAAGACTTTTACTCCACATTCAAATATTACTTCAGCTTAAACTCACGCTGGTCAGAAAAATCGAGAGTTCCCCAATTAGGTAACGCTGACTCAAGTCGACAAGAAATTGAACATTTCTATTCCTTCTGGTATGATTTCAAGTCATGGCGTGAATATTCATATGAAGACGAGGAGGACAAGGACAAATGCCAAGATCGTGATGAGAGGAGGTATGTGGTACAAGTAATTTCAGTACTATAGTCTGTTCAGGTTAAGGAGAGAATGGCATCATGAAATGACAGATTACAGCATTGCCAATATGACTAGATTTTAAAACCCCGGCGTCCTACTTTCGTGCAGCGGTACACTTCCTGACAAATAAAAGTAGGACAACTCTTGTACATCAAAAACTCTATTTTTTAGTTGTGTGAATCGATCTTAGTAGAAGATATTCGCGCAAAATTGCATTACATATTTTTGAAAAATAAAGAAAATAAAACGGTAATTCATTAAAAATATCCAAAGTAATTAATATTTTATTAAATACCAAACAAACCCAAAAACATCAGAATTCAATATCTAGTCATGGCCCCGTTATTATTGATTACTTGCATCCTTCTGGGCATTGAATCTATTACATTTACAGTTAGATTCCGAATATCTGCCAGGTTTCCCCAAAGAGAGACCATAATGCCCCAAATGTTTTCTGTTGGGTTCATGTCAGGAGTTTGAGTAGCCCAAGGCAAAACTTCAACATTATTTTCAGCAAAATAATTTCTTACACAATTGGCAGTATGCACTGAGCAGTTATTTTGCTGGAAAATTAAATAGGCAAGATCACTAATTTCTGGAAAAAAATACCACACTGTCCAGAACGATGAGAAATGTGGTTGGATTTTTTTAATTTTTTTTTCCAAGTAGTTTAAAAAAAATCCCAAAGAAATGTTTCTGTTTGAACACTGCGGAAACCTCCCCAGGATGTGACGTAACAAGTTCAGATCTATCGCCTAGAGCGTAAGATAATTACAGAGATGCCAAGCGTTATTCATAATATTTCTTTACAATGTGTGCAGGCCGAAAAAATAATCACATAGCACTCGCTATACATACAAATTATTCAAGAAAAACTAAATCAAGAACAGCTATCAAATACGAAGTTTTCATTTCAATATAACACATGCTGACACAAGTTCTTTTTATTCATAGGATGAAACAGAATAACATTTCCTCAGAAGTTCTGCAAAATATTGACACTGGCAAATCGGGAAAATGCCAAATCAATGGACTTGTGACGATAAAAGAAGCGGCAATAACACTGTGTTTGAAAGTCTCATTGAATTTGAGGGTTTTAGAGCAGCGTTTATTTGAAAATTACACAATATCTTCTAGGAAAAACTATGCATACATAAAATGTTATCACTATATTTCAAATTCAAGCACATTTGAGTTTGTGATCTCGCCTATTGTTATTAGGGAAACGCTGTCTTTCCAATTATTTTCTGGAATTTAGCCTCCCATCGATATTCCAGCAGACCCCTAATCCTTCTCTTGACATCCACGCCTAAACTTTCGATATAATTTTCATTAAACCTAGAACCTGGTGGTGTATAAACTATAATACGACCATTGTGGGATTGAAATGTTTTTTCATCAGAAAAAAAATACATTTTAAAATATGTTGGTGCTTTTTTTTCTTACTGAAAAGTCATACTGTTTTATAATTCACATGTACATAATTTGTTATTCCTCATTGATAACCTTTTTCCTTGATGAATTTTGATAATGTCTTCTTTTATACATTCTCTTTCCAAATAATAAAATAGCCAGGTTATCAAAATTAATTGTCTCATATTCCACGTGAATGCTGTGAACCTCATAATGTTTAATAGGTATAAAAAATGCAGAATAGAGAAAACTTTTGTTACGGTTTCCACAATTGGTCTGCAGCATTGTGCACTTTTTCAACATGTAATTTTAAATTATCTTTATGACCGAAATGCTTATTACAGTTATTGCATTTAAACTGGTAGTTTTTTACGTTTAAAGGAGCAATTGCATTAATTTTCTCTTTAGTATCTTTTTTTACATGTCTTCTTAAGTTGTAATAACGCTTATATATTTCGCTTGCACACACTACACGAAATCGCGAGCCTATAAATCAGTCTAAGTAACACGGAGTGTTATGAATATTATGACGTCAGCATGGGTACTGCGTACGGTCTACCGTTCACAGTCTAAGCACTTCTGCACGAAGGTACGACGTCAGGTTTTAAAGTCTAGTCCCAATATGAGCAATATTTCGAATTTTCTAAGATTTTTTATATAATTGAACAGTGAATATTAAAATGAGTAGAACTATATCAAAAACCATATTTCCCTAATGTCCGTTAGTATCCTCTTCTACGTTGAGTGATGCAGGTTTTTTATTATTTTCTGCCATATACAAAATAGGTTAGATCTCATGCACTTGAGTTCCCCCATGGGGACCACTATGTTGGAGCCCTATAGAACGTATGGTAGAAGAAGTAGGTTATGATGAGTAAAATATCCAATTAAATTTTTGAAGAGCTATAGAGAACCAGTAATAAGATATTGGCATTTGTAATTTCATATATTACATTATTTTTTCTCGTTCTCTCTTACTTGACCGGCCCCCTCGAGTGGTCAAGTAATGTAATCGTGCGATAAAAAATATCGAGATATCGACAGAAATATTCGTTTTGAGGTCCCCCGAGACGATTGAGACCAGAGTGAAGTTTGTCTGTGTGTGTCTGTCTGTAGTCTTCCACGATAACTGCCGAACCGAATGCGGGACTTGAGTTGCAATATGTCTTTTGAAAGCAAAATTATTTCTCCAACTGACATCTGTCAAAAATTAAAAAATCACACAGTTCAAAGTTTTGCCATTCAATAATTAAAAATCTATTCGATGGATTAGAACTAAATTCGGCAGAGAGCAACACAACAAAAAAATCTCTCTTGGTCAGTTGACTGTTGAATTGACCAATCAAATTGACTTCCAGCCCTAAAAATGTTTTATTTCAAAATAACCCCATTCTTCCGATACCCTTGCCGGACAAACTGTTTTTTTTTTATTAAAATCTGAACGATAATTTTTGTAAAATATAATGAAATCTGTTATTTCTCATAAGGCTCAATATTAAATTTATGAAATTATGAATGTCAATAAATTTTTAATGGTTCAATTGGATCTTCTTCTCTTCATAATCTACTACTATGCCAAATTTCATTAAATTCTGAATAGGGATTCTAAAACCAACAGTACTACCATATAAAAAAAAAGGTATCTTTACTGAATTTCTCAAATATCAATGAAAGCTACTTATTTAACTAACTTAGTTGAAATACAATCAGAGTGGCACTCTACATTATTTTTTTATAATAGTAATAACTTCTCTGTCCTCGTATAATTTTATTTTCTGTTCGGTATGTCGAACAGTTTCAGCCAGGTGTAGCTTTGTCTAAAGCTTCTTTCCATATAGCCAGTGATTTTTCAGCTGAAGTGCCATCTCTACCCACATTATTTTTTTTTTTTTCGTTAATCCCCAAAAATGTTCGATTGGATTGAACATGCAGTGATATGGTGGAAGACGAAGCACTTCATGCCCATATTTTTCTGCAAGCGTATCAGCTTCATATAAGTATAGGTGGTGGTTTATTCCTACAAAATAAATATTTAATTTATTAATTCAGCTTGAAGAACAGTCAATTTACTTTGCTACTAAATCCAACAATTGTGGTTTCAATAAAAACTTTTTAACAAAAATTAAAACTGACAAAAAAAAAAATTAATAAGCAAAGGGGTGGATTGTTCCTTTCCAAATATGACCAACTCTGAAGTATACCCTATCCAATAAAAAAAGAATCATCTGAATCGGATAACCCCTTATAAAGTTATTGAGTGGTAGAATCGGTTAACGGGTAAAAATTCAGTGGGTGAACGATAAATATTCCCTATTTTTCTACCCTTATTGGTGTTTTTTTAAAATAAAATGGGACCAACTTCGAGGTAAACCCTATCCAATGAAAAAAGAATCATCAAAATCGAACTACTCTGTGAAAAGTTATGCGCGGTCATACATAAAAAAAATTACGGGTCGGCTAGAGAACCTCCTCCTTTTTGATTTCGTCGGTTAAAAAGATATTTCTTGGATATCAGCCCTCTTGATGCTGTTGTTGGGGCTTTATTAATTATAGTGTTGTGATAACTTGCATTATTCATTACTATTATTGAAGGCTCTTCTAAATTTGTTTATAGCTTGTATTCAAACTAATGCAAACAATTTTTTTGGTTCATTTCTCGATGGTAATCACAATTCTTTGTTTTCAAACAAAAAATTAGGTCTGCTCCACAAATAAATCCGGTATCTAGCATGAAGTACAATATACCTTGAAATAAAAAAATATCAGCTGGTGTATTTTGCTTTCATTTTATGGTTGCATTTACCTTGCACCGCCAATCTTATTCTTTTTAATACTTTTCGCATTGGAATCTTGCAAGGATTGCCTAATGGTACCATCTTTGAATACCCAAGTTTCGTCCAAGGTTACAAACTGACGTGAACCCTCATCCTTAAGCTTTATACAATCATGTTAAAAGTGTATACTTTTACTTGCACTACTGGGCAGCTCCATCAAACCACGACGTGGATCATGTTTTCTGTATATAAATCCAATTTTCTTCAGAATTTTCCATAAAGATGTCTTACAACATTTGAAAAGATCACATTTTTCCAGTTCATCTTTCAAAGTTTTCAAATTGATATGTTTTCCTGAAATTATTGTTGTCATCACCATCAATATCTACCACTGGTTTCACCCGTTTTGGCTGTTTCGGTGGAATGCTGAATACTCCATCTCTATTAGACTTAGTTACAATACGGTTTACAGTAGAAATACTCAAATTCAAGGTATCTGCAACCCTTTAATCAAAAATTGACAAATATTCAACCTAACCTTACAATTATATATATTTAATTACATTAGTTCTTATAGATATATGTAATTACTATAACTTACGTCTCTAACAGCAGTTAGTGGAAGTAAAGGTCCTCCATTTTACTTCTTTTAAGTAGTCTAGTAAACCTTCAAACATATATTCCTTCAAAAACAGACCAAATATTATATTTTTTCTTTAGAAAGTATGGTTATCCATTCATTGTTCAATTATTAAAATATTTAATATCTTCTAGACCTGTTCATTATTATTATTATTATTGTTCGTTCCCTTTGTGATATTTATGATTCAATAATTCTATGTAAGTCTCATTTTAGCCCTGTTTTATCATATTTAATACAATTTTATTTATATTATAATCATTTTAGCGAATTCAAAACTATAATATTACATAAAAATTCAATGGAACTTGATTTCAAAATGTGTTGTACTGACAACTGTCAATAATTTTGAAGAAATAACTCACCCACTCCCAGGCTTTGGCTTAGTGGATACGTGTAAGGTTCAAAAATATTTTTTTTTATTGGTGCCCCTTTTTACCCATTTAAAGCACGCCTCAGCGTGTTTAAATCGAACTTTAAAAAACGCGCGTTTTTTAAAGGTAACCATGACAACATCAACAAATCGAGAAACGTGAAGTCTAAATGACAAATTTTTGATTATTGATCTGACAGGAGTACCTTGTAACGTCAGATAAAATATTACTCACAATTCGTTCATTTATATGTGCTCCTCCATCCATTTGATGAACTTTTCATATTCTTTTTTATATATATCACTGGATTTTCGCGGTATTAACCGCGATTCTGCCTCACTATTCAAAAAATCGATATTAGAATCATTCATTTTTGAGCTCTGGTGACAACAAATATTGATCTTTGGTAACAAATTGCAAATGAATGTTTTTCTAATTTCCATGACAACGAAAGGTATACTGATGTCACATCACGAATTCAACCTTCTTGCATTATTAGTTCTTATTTCTATTTTTTGTAGTAATAATACCAGTATATATGATTTCAAAGTGCACCAATAAAAAAAAATAACGTAAAGTATTCGTGGATAACTGGTCTTAAAAACACTTGCTCTATTTCGAGCACTCCGGCTACGCCGTCGTGCTCGAAAAATCGCGCGTGTTTTAAAGCCCTTTTTATCCACTTATACTTTAATATACTATTTCCACGATATACTATCCTGCCACCCTCCAGAAATGTTCACTTGAAATTGTCTGCCTGAAAATTTAAATTTTTGATTTAAACTTTTATAAAGACTACTATTTGTTGAGACATGTTTTGATAATGCTTTAGGCATATTGATATTCATTATACGCAGGTCTTATCGAAATAATTTATTAGTTCTGAAAAGAACTCTTTTTATTATCAAACAGAAAACTCTAAATAATCGATTGAAATAATACACAGCTGTCAAACGAATAAGACAAATGTTTTCTTCAGGGTTCAATTTGGCAACGTCAAAAATTTTACTAGGAAGTTGGGCAACTTTCAAAATTAAATTTTATAGTTTCATCAATATTTAACGTATTTTATTGGAAATTTCAACTTTGTTATGTTGTTATACAAAATTTCCAAAAATGACTTCATTCTCTTTCTAACATAAACAGACTGCAAGCATACTAAACTGTTGTATATTTCAGGTATGTTGATAAATTAAATAAAGCTGAACGACTTAGGAAAAAGAAAGAAGAAATGGCCAGAATACGCCAACTTGTTGATTTGGCATACAACAATGATCCTAGGATAGCAAAGTTCAAGCAGGACGACAAAGAGAAAAAATTGGCGGCAAAACGAGCAAAGCAGAGTGCCGCTCAAGCAAAAAAAGAGGAGGAAGAGAGAATATTGAGGGAAGCCATGCTGGCTAAAGAACAGGCAGAGGCAGCTGAAAGAGCAAGAATAGAAGCTAAAAGACAAGAACGGGAAGTTCAGAGGAAAGCGCTTAAAAAAGAAAGGAAAATCCTTCGTGATATTTGTAAAGCAAATGATTACTTCGCCGAGAGTAGTGATCAAAATCTAGCACATCTCACTGGCATTGAAAGTATGTGTGAAAGGCTTTCATTGAATGAACTAGAGGATCTGAACAAGAACCTGAAGAATAATGGAAAAGCTGCATTCTTGAAGGCTTTGAAAGAAAACAAGGCATCTGAGGAAAAAGAGCGAATTGACATGCTTGACGCAATGAAACAGAAAAATAATGAAAATAAAACTAATAGTGCTGTGGTTTTGGCTGCACCTGAATGGAACGAAGACAACATCCAACTCTTGGTCAAAGCGGTCAATTTGTTTCCTGCTGGAACTAACCAGCGCTGGGATGTTGTTTCGAATTTCATCAATCAGCACGGTATCTTCTCTGAAAATAGCAACAAATTCAATGCGAAAATAGTGCTGGCAAAAGCAAAAGATATGCAGAACACAGACTTCTCAAAAAATAACCTCAAAGAAGTGGCCAATAAACAAGCATTTGATAACTTCAAGAAAAATAAAAAGGACGTTCTCAACATAGATGAAAATGGTATATCTAAAAACCTGGATGGTTTAACACTCAATGGTGACACTGAAAAACCAGTGGTAGGCGTAAAGAAAACATCTTCGAACAGTGAAATTAAACCTAAAACAGAAATTCCTTGGACCACATCTGAGCAACAGTTGTTGGAACAAGCCTTGAAAACATACCCAGCTTCTACTGCAGAAAGATGGGATAGGATATCAGAGTGTATTCCGAATAGAACGAAAAAAGACTGTATGAAAAGATACAAAGAACTGGTGGAGACGGTCAAAGCTAAGAAAGCTGCCCAGGCTGCAGTTGCCACAAAATAATGTCGGAGTATATTAGGCTACTTGAATTTGATATTTATTTACAAGTTAAATCTGATTGGCAGAATACCTTGTTGCCCTGTACTCCAGTTATGTGGATTTAATTTTCTCTGTTACTCAATAAAATGTCCTATATTAGTATTTCTTCTAAATATTCTTAATTACCCTTTCATGTTTACAGGAAACATCAAAATAAGGTGAATAAATTCATAGAAAATAAAAAGAAGTAAACGTATATCAAACTGGCACAACCGTTTCGGCACAATCAACTGAAAATCATACAGTATTTAATAACTATTTCCGGCGACCTAGTATTAACACGTCTGTTTAATCTACACGAAATCGTTCGTTAATGACCCCTATTAATCTTCAATTTCTCTTTTAATGCATGATTGTGATATATGCAGCCAAACTACACCGAAATCGACCATTAATAACCTATAAATGGTCAATTTCTACATTAATGTATCATTGTGGTATAGGCAACTAAACATACACAAATTCGAATATTATTCCAAATCATATTACGTTTGCGTTGTCAAATTTATGTATTTTACAAGTCCAAATATTGTTAGTTTCCTCCTAGTTGAAAGAAATTGCTATCAAAAATTTCACGTTGACCCCAGGAATGAGGTCGACGGAAAATCAACTCGTACATTAAAATGGCGATTAATTATATTGAATTAAAATATTTCTATCATTAATCGCCACCATTAATACACTAGTTGATTAAATACCTATTAACTATTTTCTAACACAAACCAACATTTTCCAACTCAATGGTTAGCGAAAAAATGGTATGCTAACTTAACTCTTCAGCTGGCACAGCTGTTTCATAATTTTTTATCCAGAATAGTCAGGAAGATGATTCTAAAGCTCAAATTTCTAACTTTTTCATGACCCTCAGTTAGTATATGACAAATTTAAATTCAAACAAAATTGAAAGAGTTAAAATTCATTTTCGTGACTGTACAATTCATTAACACCATTTCATATTTTTCAGAAATAGTAAATTTGTGTCAGAAAATATATTGAATAAATCAAATCAAAATATACTTTATTGTCGGAAGATTAGTATCTCATTGACAAAGTATTTTAAAGAAAAAATAACAGTAAATGTATATATAATGTAAAAACACATGTCACACAACAATTAAAAGTTAACTATAAATAAGATAAAATACATTCACATAAGCAAAAGCAACAGATATAAAAATTTAGCACCTTATGTCTTTTTACACGCTTTATATTAGCTTCACTTGTATGTTTGTTTGTTTGTAACCGACTCCTTTGGACTTGATTTTCACCCACTTCCAGACGTCCGAATGATTTGAAATTTGGCAGGTGTACATAATTCCGGTGACAATGCATTAAGAAATTTTTGTGTGAAAAAAAAACAAAATGGCGGACGAGTTTTGTGATTATGGTCCGATTCGCTTCAAAATTGGTATCTGAGGGTTTTCGTGGTCGGAGATTATGATTCTCTTGTCAAAATTGAAAAATTCAAGATGGTGGACGAGTTTTGTGATTATGGTCCGATTCTATTCAAAATTGGTATGTGAGGGTTTTTGGAGTCAAATATTATGATTCTTTCGTAAAAATTGAAAAATTCAAGATGGCGGCTCCAAAATGGTGGACGAGTTTTGTTATTATGGTCCGATTTTATTCAAAATTGGTATGTGGGGGTTTTTTGGAGTCGAATATTATGATTCTTTCGTGAAAATTGAAAAATTCAAGATGGCGGCTCACTGTATATATTGACAACGTTAAAATCTTTGAATGACTTCTAAAATCGAGATTTGACTATTAATACATCTGTACACATTAATGATTTGGAAAATAATTACAGTTACTAATAGTAATTACGGAATTAATAGTAGATTAGAACAAATAATAGTTTAAAAAATTAAAAAAACACGCTTTTATAAATAAACCAAACTAAAAAGTAGAAAATAAATAATAGTTTCAAAAAAACTAAAAAACACGCTTTTTATAAAAAAAAAAAAATAAATAAATAATAGTTAAAAAAAACTAAAAAACACGCTTTAATAAAAAACCAAACTAAAAAAATAGAAAATAAATTTGAATTAAGAATAGTGTAAAAAAATTTAATAAATATAAATTGATAATAATGTAATAAAGAAAAAAAAATATTTTATTTAAAAAAAAGCGTGGGGTGCGTAATCTGAATCTTAAAAAGCACAACACGCTTTTTTTAAAATAAAATATATTTTTTTCTTATTTACATAATTATTAATTTATATTCATTAAAAAAATTTACACTATTCTTAATTCAAATTTATTAAAATTTATTTTATAATTTTTTAGTTTGGTTTTCTATAAAAAGCGTTTGTTTTTTTAGTTTTTTTAAACTATTATTTATTTAGAGAATCAAATCAAAATGTACTTTATTGTCTGAAGAAAAATAAATTCTTATTGTTAAAGTGTCGAAGATTATTCACACAAAGACAATCGAGTCAAATATACTGAGTAGTCGAAAGAAAGTTTTTCCTCGCAAAGTATAGTCTTAAATGGAACAATATAAATAATAAAATAAAAATATTAAAATGTATATAAACATTCACGAATTTGTTGGTAATGGCAGTTGAGCTGCTGTGTAATTTAAAAACCGGTAGCATTAATATAAAATTAGGTAATCTGGTAGAATTCGCCGAGATTATAACAAGCTTTCTCCAAAAGAAACTTTTTTACCGATTTCCTAAACTTTTTGTTAATTTTCGATTTTTTTTAGGCAGGTGATTGAATAACTTCTTGCTTTCGTAGATTATGGAGTTCTTAGTTAGAGTTGATGTGGGAATAGGCAGTTTAATGTTTAGGGAAGAGCTGCGGGTATTATGTGTCGGCGACAAATATCTGAATTCTTTAGTTTTTTTGGAATCAAGCATATAGTTTCCAAAATGAAAATGCAGGCCAGGGGTAAAATTCCATGGAGCAAAAATAATGGTCTACATGAGTCCCTCGAATTGGCTTTGCACATATATCTCAGAGCTCTCTTTTGGAGCATAAAAACTCTTTCGAATAAATAGTTCGCACACATTCCCCAGAAGCAAATGCCATAACGAAGGTCGATAAGTGAAAAGTATGCATTTTTTGCCGCTGTTAACCCTAATTCATTGGATGTAACTCGTACGGCATAACAGCCAAACGCTAGCTTTTTGGATAAATTTAATATATGCCCTTCAAATTTCAGTTTAGCATTAATATTCAATCCCAAGAAAGTAGTCATAGTTTTGTAACCGAGAGACTCATTTTTGAGAAATACATTATTGATAACATACTTGAAGTTTATTATACCTGTCTTAGAGGTATTAAAAGATAATAAGTTGGCGTCACACCATTTTTAACTTTACTAAGGTCCTCATTGATGATGTCTTCTAAAAATATGTTATCAATACCATGCCAAAGGATGGTGGTGTCGTCTGTAAACAGTGTAAATTGTCCATGTATGTCAACATGTGTTAAATCATTCACATATACTAAGAATAACAGAGGGCCCAGTACAGAGCCTTGCGGTACTCCATGTTTGAGAGCTAGATGCTTCGAGTTCACATTGGTAATGATACGATTGAAACCAGAGCAGAGTTACACCTCTGAAGCCATAGGTGTGCAGCTTTTGAAGCAGTATCCTGTGATTTACACAGTCAAAGGCCTTTGAAAGATCACAGAACACATACAAATTATAACAGCCAAAAACTGCAAATTAATACAAAAAAAATCGTTTTCGTGACTTCTTTTCAATAACTCCAGCACAATCACTCAAAATTAAAGTAGAATGCATAATTATTTATTAGTTTCCAGAAAAAGTAAATTTGTGTCGGAAAATATATCGAATTGAAATTATAACATAGCCAGAAACTGTAGATTAATACTTAAAAATTTTTTTTCTGGTCTATACTATTTAATAACTTCAGCACAATCACTCAAAATTAATATAGAATTTATTGTTTATCATTGCCCAAAAATGGTAAAGTGTTGCCTAAGTACATCACGAAGAGAAATAACAGAACCAGAAAAAGCAAATTAATACAAAAAAATCGTTTTCGAGATTGTACTATTCAAGAAAAATAACTCGAAATTAACGTAGAATTTATTGTTGTTAATCATTTTCCAGAAGTAGTGGAGTTGTGATGGAAAATATATCGAATAGAAATTATAACAGCCAGAAAACTTTAGATATGGAGAATGCTTTACAACGAAGCATTCTACGTTCATTTTGAGTGATTGTGCTGTAGTTATTAAATAGTAAGAGTCACGAAAACGTGTTTTTTATCAATTTCTGGTTCTGTAATAATTTCTATTTGATATTTTTCCAGCACAACTATACTATTTCTGGACAATGATAAACAACAAATCATTCTCCGTTCATTTTGAGTGATTGTGAGTTAATAAATAGTAGTCACAAAAACGACTGTTTTTGTATCAATTTGCAGTTTCTTTCTTTATTCAATATATTTTCCAGCACAGCTTTACTATTTTCGAAAAACTTCAAACATAAAATCATTATTCGTTCATTTTGAGTGATTGTGGTGAAGATAATAAATAGTACAGTTACGAAAACGGATTTTAATGTATTAAACTCTTTCAATTTCGTTTGAATTCGAATTTGTCATAAACTATCTGAGAGTTATCAAAAAGTTAGAAATATCAGCATTTGAATCATTTTACTAACTATTCTGGACGAAAAGTTATAAAACGGCTATGCCAGCTTGAGAGTTAAGCTAGCACAAAACTATTTTTTCGCTGAGTTGATTTGTGTTAGAAAATAGTTATTAAATTCTGGATGATTTTCAGTTGATTGTGCCAAAACGGCTGTGTGAGTTTTATATACATAAGAAATGATGAATTACCACTCATGTAAAAAACCTCATTAAACAATTGAACCATTATTATCTGCTAGATTTTTCTTTATTTACTTAAAAATGCTGATATTATGGATAAACATGGAATACCCTTTCTAACTGCAAATTTTTGTAATGACTATTATATAAATATTCGTACTGAAATGGCCTATTAGTAAACCAACAGGTATGTTGATATCAATAGTTATTGATAATAATGCATTGGTTGCCGATATAACCAATTAACAAATAGTATCCGGTTTTGATGGAATAAGATACGTAGTACATTGGTGAAGTTTCGTCTGATCTAAAAAAATCAGTAATTATATCTATATAGGCAGGCAGGAAATAAAAAATATCTATATTTTCAATTCAATAAAGTAATTTCCAAAAATATCTGATAAGTGTATAAACCTGATTATATGATGAATAATAACGATTTATTTCAATCATTTTGTTACAAAATGTACATATGATGGTAGTTTGTATAGGACAAGCACAAATAAAACAATGTACTTACATCAATTGTAGAAATAAAAAGATAGTGTAGAGTTATTTTAGACAAATTTAGAAAGAAATTTTAACAATCTTATAAAACTTTTTCATAAGTGGGTAATTTATTATAGAAAGTAATTAGATTATATACGGGAGGCTTTTTGAATTCAACTGCCTAATAAGTTTCTTTTTATATAGTGGTTTTAATTTTTACCTAAATTCCATACCAAAAAATAGTATAAGATACGTTTTTTAACTAAGAAAACTCTATTGAAAACTATAACCACAGCCCCAAAATAAAATATGTGAGAAGGTGATAGCAAAAAAATGCTTAATGGACTTAGTTGATCTAAATAATCTGTCATTCGATTAAGTGCAACAAAGGCTTTGTTCGATATGCAAATCCCAATTCAATGATTCATCCGACATAGTTCCCAAGAATTTAAAGGTGATATCAATTTCATAGTATTTTTTTTTTATAAAATGTCATTGAAATGGACATTGTAGTGTGTAGAATCAGTCGATTGTGTTCCTTGATAAAAATATGAAATGTATAGGAATTTTCATTTAATTGATTCCAAGACAATGCCTTATGGAAAGTTTTTTCCCATTATGGAGTGAGGAGTACTGTGTTGACAGTATTGGAAAATTATTTATCAAACACACACAGCAAGTCAAACTTAGAAAAATGTCATTTGTGTCGTTACCGACCCAGGCTTGGTAAATTTCAAAATTTATTAAGAAAAGGAT
This sequence comes from Gonioctena quinquepunctata, assembly GCA_018342105.1. NCBI lineage: Eukaryota > Metazoa > Arthropoda > Insecta > Coleoptera > Chrysomelidae > Gonioctena > Gonioctena quinquepunctata. Next base: position 36,042 of record JAFIRS010001890.1, on the reverse strand, counting down.
TACAGAGCTGAAATATTTCAGTATTTTTAAGGAAAATATGAAGACGAAAACAGATGGCAATCTATGACTCACCTAAAAATATCCTTTTGGAATGGATTTGTAGAATTAAATTGTATCTGATGATGCCTGGAGGCTTCTAAAAGAAACATAGCCAAATTAAAGATTTTATATAAGAACCCAACCTCCATGTCAGCTAATAGTTATTTCTTGCATGAGTGTCTTATTAGCCATATGAAAGAAAATCTTTGAAAAATGTTGAAAAAATCGCGAATCACAACCTCTATAACAAGAAATTTTTCTAGGCAGGTCCATTCTGTCACGAGTTGAAGATAACAATAATATAAAGCATTGTCGTCTTACAAGAACTGGTAGAACTGAAGATTTCGATATCAATGTGTTGGCTTATATCTACAACCACATGTTTCTATCCGTACTTTTGCAGAAGTCGGTGTGAGTAAATCTACTCTACAGAGAATTCGGAAAGAAAACAAATACCACCCATTCAAAATTAAGTTCGTACGACGACTTAAATTCATTGCTCCTATTCAGAAACATATTCAATTACATTTTGTTGAGCGATGAATCGCGGTTCCACAATAATGGAGTTGTAAATTGACATAAATAACAGTCACTATTGCTCTCAAGGAAATCGTCACTGGGTCCGTGAAAGTAATTTTCAAACTATGTGGGGTATTAATGTATAGGTTACTGAAATGTTTGTAGGCCACGAATGTAGAATAAGGGATGGTGTGTTATTAAAATAAAGAAAGAAGTAATGTGGAAAGTTTTTTCTTTCAATAATACTAAAGTTTTCAGAAAAATAGTCTTGTTTTAATAAATGTCAAGTTTGATAGTCACATAGATTTGGGGCTTCAAAGCAGGAAAAACACTACAATACAATTTAATTGCATTCACTCAATAAAATAATTTCCTTCACCACCACTTTAATTTTGACACTGCAGGTGGTCCTTTTTTCAGATGGCTTTCTCTTTTTTATATGAAGAGAAAGCCATTTACTAGCCAAAAAGCTGGATTATTTTCGACTACAAAAGAATTTGTACTTTGTCGTTTACTGCTGAAAACAGTATCTTCAAATGCAAAGGTGCAGTTTAATTTAAATCACTTGAGGATAGATGGATAATTTATTGGTGTTTTATACATTCAATATTATTTACACAACTCAATACGTACATACTTATTAATAGATTAACTTAGGTCAAGTTTATATCTCAAACAAGGGATACATATACATACATACCTAAACAGTGCTCATCTAAAGTCCGTTCCCTCCCTACTAATTTTTGAACCACATGGTATATTGCAACGAAATTTGGAGGACTTCAATAGCAGAAAAAAAACCTACTTTTTCATAAAAAAATCACAGCTAAAAGTTTTAAAATGGCGGCTGAGCGCCATCTTCAATAATTTTTTTAAAGAGAACACCCTGTATATTATTTCATTTTCGAAATCTCATAATTCTCAATAGTTTTCTGTAAACCTAAATTCAATTGTTTTCGAAATATTAACGTTTGAAAAGTGACATTTTGGTAATTTCAAACCCAACCAAAAACACTAATGTTGCTTTCAATCAAGTTTGCATTGGAAAAAATCGTTGTCGCAGTAACATCTTGTTTACTGTCAAACTGAACTGTCAAATAGTCCGTTGAGCGCCTAAATCCTTTTATGAAAAGTGTGATCATGGCTCGTAGTTTAGACGATAAATTTGAAGCAGTTTTGATATTTGGAGAAGCTGGAAGAAATTATCATCTAGCAGTCCGTATGTTTAATGATAGATTTCCCGAGAATCCTATTTTGAGGTCATATTTGCAAACTTTTAAATAACCTCCAAGCAACTGGTACGCTGGAAGATGCTCCAAGATCAGGAAGAAAAAAAGGTAGAAATTGTTGCTGAAATGGTAATCAATCCGACTCAGTCGACGTCTGCAGTTGCTGAATCCTGTGGAGTAAGTTCAAAAAGTGTCCAAAGAGTCCTAAAAAAAGAAAAGTTTCATCCCTATCAAATGAAAATCCTGCATGCTCTCACGGAGGATGATCCAGACCGGAGGGTTGAATTTTGTGAGTGGTTAACAAGAATAATTGAAGGAGAACGGGGCTTCCTAAAACGTGTATGTTTCGCAGACGAATGCACGTTTTTTCTTAATGGAAAAGTCAACAAACAGAATGTACGATACTGGAGCGATACTAATCCGCATATTTTTAGAGAGGGACATACCCAGTTTCCTAAAAAGGTGAATGTTTGGGCGGGGATTTTTGGCAATCGCGTTGTTGGACCGATTTTCATCAGAGGCAATCTTACAGGAGTTCTTTACAGAAATCTTTTAGAAACTGAAATTGAACCTGAATAAGAAAAATTGTATTAAACAATAAGGAAGAGTTTGAAAATCGTGAAATAATATTTCAGCAGGATGGGGCACCTCCCCATTTCGATCGCATGGCTAGAGAGTTCCTCAATACAAACTTTCCTGGGCGATGGATAGGTCGCAGGGGAAGTACAGAATGGCCACCAAGATCTCCGGATCTTATACCTCTAGATTTTTTCCTTTGGGGGTATCTGAAGTCAACAATCTGAGCCACTGAATGCCAAACAATAGAAGAGTTGGAACGCAGAATAATAAATACAGGTGAAGAAATAAAATAAATAGCTGATCAACGTGAGAGAAGCTATTTATAAGAGGGCACTTTATTGTCAAGATTTAGGAGGGGACACATTAAACACTTGATGAAATAATTGTTGGGGTTAAATAAAAGTGTTATTCAAAAATAAATTATAATTTTTTAGCTAACTAATTTGTTTTCATTGTGTATTTACAGAATACATTCATAGGCTTCGAGAGTTTCTGGTAAGCGGTACTGTTTATCCTTAATAAACTCTCTTTACGCCTCTTATTAGTCGAATTCATTGAGAGATTTAACTACAAATTAATAACAACGTTTAGTTAGCAAAATGTTTTAACGGAAGTGACCAAAATCCATACTTTATTTTAAACCGGAATGTCACTTTTCAAATGTTAATATTTCGAAAACAATTGAATTTAGGAGTAAAGTGTATTAGAGAAAACTGTTGAGAATTTTGAGCAGATTTCGAAAATGGAATAATATACGGAGTGTTCTATTTAAAAAAATTATTGAAGATGGCGCTCAGCCGCCATTTTTAAACTTTTAGCTGTGATTTTTTTATGAAAAAGTAGGTTTTTATGTCCTATTTAAGCCCTCTTAATTTCGTTGCGATATACCAGGTAGTTCAAAAATTAGTAGGGAGGGGAATGGACTTTAGACGAGCACTGTATACATATCTTCATAAGCAAAAGGGTTTAAAAATTCTAAATTTCAATACTAGGTTTTATATAAAAAAAATACTTATATTTTATACAAGACCCTTTAAAGTTTGTCAACATACACATTTAAAAACAAGGCAGTAAAATTTGAAATTATAAATTAACAAAAGCCTATATGGTTAGAGAACTTATATCACAGTGTAGGAATTCTTCGGTAAGAGGCATTTTTTTATAAAAAATATATTCTCGTCTTAAATTTATTATCAGCTAAAGATCTTATTTCTTGTGGCAGTTTATTATAGAATTTCACAGCCCAAAAATGTGGTCCATTTTGACATCTTTTTAAGCGGCAGTAGTTTGTACTCAGATCATTTTTATGTCTAGTGTTATAATTGTGCACATTTTCAAGACTTTCATATCTGGACAGGTTATTTTTTATGTTCATGAGATTTTCCATGATATACAGAGAAGGAACCGTTAGTATTTTGAATGTCACAAACGAGTTACGGCCCTCATCTCTGTAATTGATATTATCCAATAATCTTACTGCTTTGTGTTGGTGGCGAAAGATTCTATCACAGTTTGTCGCATGTCCCCAGGCGACAATACCATACGAAATAATGGATTCAAACAATAAAAAATTTGCTGTTCGAAGTGTTTCTTTTGAAAATTGTCTAGAGAGGTTTATTAGTAAAAATAGATTTCTCATGAGTTTTTTTGATATTTCATTCATATGCTGATCCCATTTTAACTTATTGTCAATATGAATACCCAGAAATTTCACTCTATTTTGGAGGTTTGGATAATTTTCCATTTTTCTTAGGGTGAATACCATGTTTTGGGTTTTGTTTTTATTGAGATATAGTTCGTTGGCATTGAAACACCTTTTAGTTTTTGACTGTGCCTCATCTAGAGTTATAGCATTTGTTTGATTTATGGAATCGTCTGCATACAATATATATAATATCACTTTTTCCTCATGCCGTAGATCATTTACGAAAATTATAAATAAGAGAGGTCTCAAAATAGATCCTTGCGGCACACGGAGGAAATCACAGTATCAGCAGCAGTGTTAGAATTGTTAGTAATATTAGTAGCTACTTAATTAATGCAAGAAAAAATGAATCTTTTATCAAGAAAATATTGGTTTTATGAAAGTTATTTTTTTCACTCAGTATGATTATGTCGGACAATGCAGCATTTCTTCGAAAAATTACTCAAAAAGTAATGCGTAGAAATCCATGATTTTTTGACTACTGAGTATGGTGACCTATGTACTTTGATTTAAGGCATTATTAATAATTAATCGAATGAATCACTACTATCTTTCGAAAAATAACTAACTTTTGGAGGTCCTTCTTTCAGATGGCCTTCTCTTCTCTATATGAAGAGAGGTGTCCATTTACTAGAGACTACAATGTTATAAAGGGGGAATTGAAAAATATAGATGATTATGATAAAACTTGTATTGAAACTGCTCTACATGGCGTCAATCAAATGGTTTTGGGAGAATGGGGGAACAACACAGCTTGTCAGGTGAGTTATTGAACTTAGTTTTTTTATTAGATAAAGATATTTGAAAAAAAAATTGCTTTTTTCAGATAATTTTAGTGACAGATGGAAGTACAGGTGTTGGCCCAAAATCTCTGAAAGAATCCCTATCGACAGTGAACCAACGTTCGAGTAAACTGCCGTTTCCAGTACCATTTTCTTTTCCTGGAAAGTTGCATGTAGTATGCATAACTCCTGCCTTGGATATGAACTTTATAAAAGGTGAAGAAGTTCATTTAAATTACGTATTGGTAAACAAACACTTGGAATTTATTTCACAATTGAAATAAAATTTATATTTTTGTGCTGTTGTTCACTCTACCTTGATTACATTTTATGTATTTGGTATAAACGGGAAAACCCCTATTGTTACAAGAAGTTGTACAAATTATAATATAAAAAGTACTTAAAATACTTGAAAATGACATACAAAAATCTAAAGAGAAAATACCTAATTAATTGCAGAACTTTTGAAAGCCTCCAACGAGTCGGTGAAAAAATCAAGTTCTGAAGCATTAGATTCCCTTAATATTCTTGACATTGGACTATTAAATCCATAATTATTAAGATGTGAGTTCTCTACAAAAACAGTTTTATTATCCCTTGTTACTCTTTGTTTGGCTCTCAGATTAACTGAGGAGAGAAGCTCTGGGCAATTTAATTGGCCTTGACAGTAATTTGTATAGAAATATTAGATCAGCTTGAGTCCATCTGTTTTCCAGTGTGGTTAGGTCTAGTATGGAACGAATATCAGTGTAGTTATGACGATGGTCCATTTGAAAGCCCATTTTGTAGGCAACAGCACGCAAAAATGTATTTTGGACCCTTTTCAGTGATGTTTTGTAAACTGAATAGGACAATGGATGCATATTCCAAGTGTGACCTTATTAACGAGCAATACAAAGTTTTCATTGTGTTTACTGTTTCTGCTTACATAACCTAGAAGTTTCAGTGATTTCAAGGTTATTTTGTTAATATGGGTGGAAAATGAGAGTTTTCTGTCAAATACAACAGCAAGATCTTTGACTTCGTCAACTTGTTTCAAAGGCAAGGAGTTTATGCAGTATTTATATGTGATCGGTGTTTGAGAACGATTGAAATGCATAACTAGACATTTGTCGAGATTTAATTCTAAGCAATGGTTCACATCATCTTGAAGTTTCAAACAATCAACATATGATTCAATCACTCGGTATAGCTTGAGATCATCAGCAAATAACAAACCCTCAGAGTTAATAATATATGTAATGAGGTCGTCAATAAAAATATTGAAGAGTAATGATCCACAGTGACTACCAGAGCAGACTTCAGTTGTGTGTGATATGTAATTATTATTCTCCCCCACTGAGTTCTATTTGTAAGAAAACTGCTAATCCAACCCAAAACACTACCCGCAAAACCAAAATATTCTAATTATTTAACTAATACTTCATGATTAACTCTATCAAACGCCTTTGAAATATCTGTATAAATTGAACGAGTTTGACAATGTTTCTCAAATGCGTTCAGTATGTCATTTAGATAGGTCAGCAAATTTGTGACTCTGGACTTGCCTTTGGAAAAACCATGTTGTTGATTGGTTAGAGCATTGAGACAGTGCCAAGAAAGCTGTTTGGTTACAAGACAATCAAATATTTTAGAAAAACGGATGGTAAACTGATGCCCCTCTGGTTCTTCACGTTGCTCCTATCACCTGATTTGTGGATATCAGAAATGCTTTATTGTCATATAATATTAAATTTTGTGACAAAGCTGCTTAGAACTGAGATATAATTGCTACATACACATTTTTAAAACCAGCACACTGTATAAGTTAAAATGTGGTAAAATAAAAATTGGCAGATACACAGTAACCCAAAAAAAATTTATATATACATATTCAAAAACTCTTAAAGTATAGTCAAGGATCCACAATGTATCTAACTTCTCAGAAATTATCATTATAAGTTGTGAAGCTTAAGAGGAATTCATCTGAATTGTAATAGCTCCCTGGAGTTTTCGACCTCTACGAAATTTTTCATTATTACTTATTTTCCTGATGGGAAGAGGAAGATGGTTGAACAATTTCTTTCCATTATAAAGTATGGAGAATTTGATTAGTGAAGTTTTGGGAATAGGAACACTGATGTTATATGAGTCGAGTTTCATACTTCGACTGATGATGTTTTTGTGAATCAAACAAACAGTATCTAAAATAAAGAGGCAAGCTAGAGGTAAAATTCGTAGTGATAAAAAGAGTGGTCTAATGAAACTGTTTTTCCAGAAATGTGGAAAATTATCCAGTTCGTTGTCACCTCCAAAAAGAGCAAAAAACAGAGAAATGAAAAAAAAATTGGCCGTCACGGGACGGGCAGATGTGAAACATCTCGGTGAATATTCAAATTTCTAATTAATACAAACCAAAAACCAATAAAAAATATGGAGTAATTTTATTAGTTACATTTTTGTACAAATAGAAGCCTCACATACACACACACGTGCGCGCGCGCGCACACACAGAAAAGACTTAAAACACGTGGAAATATATACATATATATATATATATATATACATATATATATATATATTAATATATATATATATATATATATATATATATATATATATATATATATATATATATATATATATATATATTAATATATATATCTTGCATTTTTTTATGCATGCGCAGAAAATAAACCACTTGTTGATATCAGTAAGCATATTTCTAACCTTAAAAGATAAAATAACCACTATTGATAACAATAACGGTTTAAAAATTTTGCATATTTTCACTAATAACAACCTCAAACTTGATTTGTTAGAAGTTTTGGAAATATCTAGAGAACGGTCCAGGAATAAAAGTTGTGTAAATACTCATTTAAACCAGACCATATTCAATCCTATCTTTAAATTGCTATAATATAAATAGAATTGTTCCTTCTTTGCACATCCCACTTCGTCTAAATTCACTACTAGTTCTTTGATATTTTTAAATCTGGCGCTCTTTGATTCTGAATTGACACGTCCCCCTTCTTATTCATTTGTTGATTAGTGATCTTGCGAGTTCATGTTTCTTGATTCACGTATTCTTCGTTGCAATCTTGACATGTCCGGATCAGATCATAACGGAGTGTGTAGTATGCGGGCGCACACACACAAGGGAGTCGTCACGACATGAGAGCGTCATGCCGTTTGCCGTGACGGCAAAATGGTCGATTTTACTGCAAGCTGCGCCAATAGATGTTTTACATCAATATATATCAAAATAAATAACTTTTTTTAAGAAATGCGCCTTCTATGGCTTCAAATCTAATGTAACCCAAAGGGCCCTGCCAAGCCACTTTCCCTTCACAGAGTAGGCACTGACACTAAAGTTTCTGATGCTACACGTGACTTTTTGGTTTAATTCGCATTACAACATTGCATAAATAACAAAGAAACACACTCGATACTTTCATTCACTGCATCATGTATGATAATCATCACAATAATCCTGCGATGTGAACACTTAGAAACACATATCAAACTGTATCAATCCATGAAATTGATTTACATATGATACAATTTGTAACCAATATGCGAGCTCTCAAATCAAGTCACCCGCTGACCTACATTCAAAACTACTGCTCGTTCAATGATGCGACCGCTGTGAGTCATGACGCACGGATGTTCCGTGCTTCATTCAGTGGCTTATGGTTTGAGGTTTTGATGCAGAAAAATTCAATAAATTACCTCGGCCTCCCCAAAAATTTTTTAGAGGTTTTTCCCAATGAAAGACGAGTACACCATTTTATTTTCTGCATGTTGTGGTAGTTCACGTTGTATAGAGGAAGAACTCTTGGAGAGCAAAAACATTTTTCATCTCTACCCTTGGAAAAATTGTCCTGCATCCAATCAATCGTATTTGAATGTAACGATTTGTGAATCAATATTTTTTTATATATTTTCAGCTAAACCTCTATATCAGAGATTGATAGACCTCACTGGGTATGATGGTTCGATTTTGGTACCTGAAAATCTTCAAGCTGAGAGTAATGTTACAAGTTTATTCCAAAAATTGGCAGAGGAGATGTACGTTATGTTCAAAGGAGTATTGAAATGCGGTAATTTAGAGTCGAAGGTGATTCTATCGCCAGCACCAGTGGTAATATTTGTTTTCTTCTACACGGTGTTTATTTAGCGTTGAAATTGAAAAAGTGTATCAACTCAAATTCCTTTTTCCCACATCAGGTAGATCTCCGGTGTGACAAATAATTTAATAATTTGTTACCAATAACACATCTGAACTCGGAAGTTTTAGTAGAGGATTTGAAATTTCATTTGAGAAAGAAAAAGCTATAAAACACATTTCACAAGATACTCAAACCTTTATCTACAAACCTATCATGTTTTCTCAAACTAATCAGTTCACAATTTTCTATTCGACTCTTAATTTTTGTTACTAGCAGAATATAAGTCAAACATTAAATTTATTTAATTTGTTTTTCTACTAAACCGTTGAATCTCTGTAGCCGAACAGTAATGGTCGTTTGCATCTGAAATTTCATGCCAATGAGGGGAGGATCACTATACTTTGTAAACCCCAAATTATAATAGCAGAATGAATATAAATAGATGTAGCTTTCAAGTGTATTTGTGTGTTATTCATTTAGTCTATGTTAGTTGTCTATGTCATATGTTTTAGGGAATTCAATTCTTCTGTTAACATAACTCAGGTACAAGATTTTCGATCCAACCTGTTCTCTATTCAGTTTTTGATGAGCAAATGTATTCATAGAACCTTTTTTTTCAGTTGTATACAAAAGTGAACGATTTCGATTGCCAAACCTACAACGTCTCTGAACTCATAGAAGTCTGTGGCTTCGTGGCAGTGGGTGATGTTGGCTCACCCATGGCGGTAAGCCGCCATCTCATTCTCCCCTTGAGCCCTCCCAATAAACAAGACTCCACTCATAAATCAGACGTAGAAGTAATAGATGACGACTCTGCCGAAGAGGGAAGAGCCCCCTCTTTTTGCGTACTGCTACATGGGGCTCTGAGGGTGGAAAACATGGCCGCTCTCGTAACAATAGGAGAAAACTGGTTTGGTTTTGTTTATTCCTGGGCAGATTCAAAGAAAAAATCCAATCTGATGCTTACCGTTTTGACGCCTGGATCTGATGCTGTACCGTGGCTGGGAGATTTGAACAATCTTGGTTCCTCTGATTTTCACACTCCTGATCAGCTGGGAAGCTTTCCTGTTAAACCGTCTGAAAAAAGGAGTTACTCCCAGAATGGGGTGGTTTGGATAAGGCAGGCGGGATTGCAATCTGATATTCAGAAGATTTTGAGGCATGCCAGGAAATTGCCGGAGAAGACTCAGCAGTTCTATAAGGTATTTATTTACATTTGTATATAAATTCCAAGAGTAACATTAGAGAAGATATTGCATTTATTAGTTTTTGTATACTACGTTTAGAAGTTGAAAATTTTAAGGTTATTTTTTGGTCAAAAACTGGATTGAATGCAGATAAAAGAGGTCTTAGATAGTTTTCAATTTTTATTTCTAATATTTCATATTTAACCAAAAGAGGTGATTTCAATGCGACCTAAAATGTCTAATTGAACTCTCATTACTCATAAAAATGAAACGGTTAATCTTCAATCTCCCCTCAGAATGCTTTTTTCTTTAATTTATCCAATTGAAATGATTTTTTTTTAATAATCATTTCTGAGAGATTATCATAACAGTCTTTAGAATAATTGAAAAACTAAGAAGTTATTACACCATTAATTTATTTATTTGCTATAATATATGGAGGAACTGCATTACAGTTATAAAAAATATTGTGTAAAAATTAATGCCAATACTATACATTAGATACATTGTCTATAATGTAGTGTTAATACTATGCAAAACAAAGGAATCGCTCCTTAACAAAAATTAAACGTAAATATAAAAAAAAAGTTGAAAATACTATTGATGAGAACTAATGATTGTCAATATTATATATGGAATTCGACGAAGAAATACGAATTATATCAAATTTATATTTATTTGATATATCTAGTGTCCTATCTTTTAACAGAAAACTTATTACAATTTCTTATATGCCTAACTGAAACATGTAATTTAATAAGTTCGAGAAGCACATTGCATTCAATCAACCTGTTTATTAACTTATAGATAATTACTCAGGCAAACATTTTTTTTACGGTATGTTACAATACAATACAAATATATATTTCCATGAACTTTACAGTATTGGATAATGTCAAGATAAGTACCTTAATTAAACAAGAAAGAACTACAAGAAAGTTCATACACAGTATACATATATAATTGGTAGAAAACAAACTATGAAAATCTACAAACTAACCAAAAGTGGTAAGGATATCATAATAAAGAATTAGGTACGAGGTCAGAGACGCTGAAATGAAAAAAACATTAATTGAATAAAAGGAGTTTTTGATTAAAATAACTTGAATAGTATTTTTAAATTTAAGGGTATTATTATATAGTTTGATAGGAAGCATAATAGGACTGTTAGCTACTTTGGCCAGTCTGTGCTTAGGCAAAGCCAAATCCAGGCTTACTCTAAGACCATATTGACCGTTTCTAGAAACAGGGTAACCAGATAGGTTATTTTTCACCTGCATTATTGACTCAAGAATGAACAGGGAAGGAAATGTTAGTAAGTTTAATTCGGGGAATAATGTTTTACAAGAAAAGGTATTCGGTTTAAATAATGTAGTTCTAATTATTAGATAGATAGAAAGAGAGTATGTGGGCGGACAGAACCATTAGCATGTAGGCCTCTTTATCGGGCCCGTTATGCACCCACCGCTGCTGGGAATCGGTTCAGCTTTGAAGGTACCTTATTTCGCGAGCGAAGGAGGCCAGCCATCTAACCGATACCTTTCAGAGCGATACTCCCGAGGTGCGCTTCCCGTATTGCTGCCACTGCTGGACATTCCGTGAGGTTGTGGGTGGCTGACTCATCCTCCAAGCACCACCTGCATTCAGTATCATCCGAGATACCTTAATGTTGAGGTGCTTGTTTAGATGGCAGTGCCAAGTGAGGAGCCCTACCACTATTCTGATTTCCTTTCTGCTCAGTGTGAGCAGAGTCTTGGCCCTCCTAGTAGAAGGGCCTTCGATGTGGAGTTTCGATTGTCTCATGCCAGGGGCCTCTTTCCATACTTCCTGGAATTTTACTTCCAGGATTTTCTTCATGGTTGAGACGCTTCATGATCTAGAAACTCCTAGTAACGGTTCTGGTCCAATCGTTGAGCTTTTTGCACCTTGTCTGGTCAAATGGTTGGCCCGTTTGTTTCCGGGCACACCGGTGTGACTGGGGACCCGCAGATAGCCTTTGCAGATCGTCGATGCATTCCGACACCAGCGGCGAACTGACTCTGTACGACGTGAGGGCCTTGATCGCCGTGACTGGGGACCCGCAGATAGCCTTTGCAGATCGTCGATGCATTCCGACACCAGCGGCGAACTGACTCTGTACGACGTGAGGGCCTTGATCGCCGCTTGGCTGTCCATGCATATGCATATCGTGATTTGCTGGCCATGGTAGCCTCTGTTAATATTTTCTCTTACACAGGCGAGTATGGCAAAAACTTCTGCCTGAAAAAAGAAATCCCAGGGCATAGTAGAGTTCAGCTTTTGGTGATTGCCCGTATACCCCGGCGCCGGCTGATTCACCCATCTTGGAGCCATCTGTGTACCAGATGATCCCATTGGCGGGGATCAGGCGGTGTCCTATCTGCTCCCAGTCCTCCCTTTTGGGAATGACTGGCAGTGGCCTTTTGGTGAATCGTATGACAGAATTGTCCCCTAATTATTCTCTTTTGAGCTCTGAAGACCTCATCAGCCCTGGTGCAGTTGCCGCAGCATATGATGGTATAAGAAAGGCAAGATTGAACATATCCAAAATAATAAAGTAATAAGGGATTTGAGTCTACTCTATTCCTAAGTTGCCAAAGAACGTAAGTTTAGATTGACATTTTTTTTAATACTGCATCAACTTGAGGCGACCAGGTCAGATGCTCATCTATAAAAATACCAAGATATTTAGTTACCCTGGTCCCTTTGATTGATCTGTTATTGAGTTTAACAAATATACTTTTATTCAAATCAGTGAGGCCAAAAAGTACCATTTGGGTTTTAACTTCATTTAACACAAGTCCCTTAACTTGCAGAAGTTTATCATTTGGTTAACCGCACTAGATGACATTTTAGAAGTCGTAACAACAGCATCATCAGCGAATGCTGCAACATAATGATAAGGAAATTTCTCATGAGGCTATAAAAATAATTATAAATAAGAGGGGTCCCAGTATGTGTCCCTGAGGAACGCCACTGGTCATTGAAATGAAACTTGAATGGACCGAAATGTCATCAGTTTTTAAGTTGGTTTTTAGTTCTGTATTGATAAGGTAGAATTTAATCCACACGAACTCCACACCGCGCATACCGCAACTTTTTTTTTTTTTAACAATGAGTCAATGTTTATCACGTCAAACGTTCTTTTTGAATAAAAAAAGAGAGCTAAGGACTTGTTATTCAGTTCAAAAGTTCGACATAAGGTCAGAAACCAAATTGGTGAGTGCTAAAGAATTGTTCTCTATTTAAGAACGATTCCAGTCCTATATAGAAGCATTTCTCGAATATTTTCAAAAAAATTGATAAAACTGATATTCCGCGGTAATTAGACATGTGTTTATAACTATTCAAAAATAAACTAAAAAACTTCCTTCTTGAAAAAGTATTTTATAATGTTGAGGAATTTTATATCTGTTGATATTTTACTATTATGTATAAATGTTTTTTGTGGCTATACACTATTTTAACAATTTATCTTTGACTAGTCTGATAAGTTTTATACGATGTACGATGTCTTGTATAATATTTGATTGATGAATAAATTCTATTTCCCCTTTTTTATTAATAAAAATTATAATGGATTGTTTTTAGACAAGTTAGAGGTGCCAATAAATAGTCAGCATCACAGTTTACTAGAGAACATGGGATTCCGTCAACACCTGCAGAGTTTATTTTGCTAACAGATAAGATTATTTCACGAATTTCATTTTCCTCGAAAGGGTGTAAAAAAGTGGATTAATTTTCTCATAAGCAAGTTTGTTGTTTATACACAGTGGACTATTCTTAGATATTATTTTATTTATAGGTTCAACAAAAAAGTTATTAAAATTATAGACCGGTAGATGGTGACACAAAATATTAGGTCATTTGTACCAGTATGGCGGTTCTTCAGGGGTCTAATTACGGAATGACAAAAAAGAAAATGATGGTCATAGTGCTGGTGCCGGCGGCCCAATCGCGTGGGCGTTAATCGAACGTGTCGGATAAATAACGAGTGTCGAACGATTTGTTCCACAAAAATGCTTGTATTTTCCGATAGTCGATAAAAAAAGAAGTAGGCGGTAGCGTAATGCCATACTTCTCCAGTGTGACTTACAGCCCGACATACCGACGCTAATACATTAATTTTAAAAAAACAATTCAACCATTTGTTCCAGGCTAATTTTTGCACAGCTAATCATCGTCGAGTAGCCATTCACTAAATACACCATGCCATACTTTTCTGACGGTTCCAAATAGCCGCCATACCGCCGCAAAGAAGTAATTTTTTTTTTTACGCAAAACGATTTGTACCAGTATTGCATTTGGGCTTTTTGGAAAGTATTTGTTAAAATGTGACCGTTATTATATTTCCCATACGTCTAGTAGGGGGAAAAAGTGCTGCCATACTTGAAAAACTTATTTATTCGACACGTTTTGAAAATACGACTGTAAAATACGTAAAATCATTTTTTACATCATGGAATCATTGTATTCTGTTCGTTAGGATGTAATTCTACCTAAAAAAAATTATTCCAGATTTTAACCATGGGGCGGACGACTGTCGGACTTAAGCCAAGATGTTAAAAAAAAATGTTGACGATTTGTACCAGTATGGCATTTGGATTTTTGGAAATTATATGATACAATATGAACATCATTATATTTGCCATACTTCTAGTAGAGGGAAAAAGTGGCACCATACTTGAAAAACTTGGTTTTTCGACACGTTTTCAAGGTACAAGACATAAAATCATTTGTTACAGTATGGCATCATCGTATTCGGTTCGTTTGGATAAAATTCAACCTAAAAAAATTATCCCATACTGTAACTATGGGGCGGAAGTCTGTTACACTGAGCAAGATATGAAAAAAAAAATTGGAATGAATTGTAACAGTATGGCATTTCAAATTTTCCAAACTTGAAAAAAAACTATGCTTTGGGAAAATTACACTGTACTTATGGCGAAGTGCCAAAGTGGTGGACTCGAAAAAATAATTTTCTGAATTTATTTTTTTTTGGGTTGAAAAATAAGCCTATACCGTGACCAGGGGGCTGGAGCTGCCACACCCGCTCTGATATGTCGACAACCAATACAATCTTGAAACCATTTATCAAAATGCCCACCTGTAATATCGTGTCGGGTACATGTGAAAAAAATTATATGCAATATCAATATTAATGCAGTTTATTACGAAAGATTTACAAAACTGAATGGACTTTAAACGTCTTCTGAACCGGAATCACACGTCACACGAACCGCCAAAGAGTATCTGCACTTTTCCAAAGTCTCTTCTTTAAAGTTAACAATCGGTGCACTACTCTCAAGGCAAACAAAACAAATTTTTTTCACTGGACTGCAAACTACACTGACTTCATCCATTTCAGGAGTCCGTTCGAACCAAGGATAAACGGTAAACTGAACGGCGTCACATCTCCACCCTTAGGCACGCTATAACGGTCGACTTATTCTAATACATATAACTACATTTATTGCTATGTATTTGTGAGTCGCCTGACAAGCAGCTGTTGTATACCTGCGTTCCCATACATTATGTCTTACGAACACGATGAGCCAAGACCTCTACAATTCGAGAAATCTTTCGAGCGACGGTAGCCGTACAATATTATACGACATAACATCTGGTTATAAGACAAGATTGCCGCCACCTAGGTGTTTGAAATTTTGTATTTATATTCGTTAAACCTCAAACTTACAGGAAAAATTAGTGCCATACTGGTACAAATCGTTCGAATTACGAATAAAATCTTAGAATTTTGAAAAAATATTGTACATATTCGCCACTTCCCACAGGTATGGCATGATCAGACTTCTATTTATGATCATACAGAAAACTGTTAAAAAAAGTTTTAGGCTGGTACAAATCGTTTAGCAAAAAAAAAATTTACTTCCTTGCGGTGGTATGGCGGCCATTGGGAACCTCGGAAAAGTATGGCAAGGTGATTTCCGTGAATGGCTACTCGACGATGATTAGCTGCGCAAAAATTAGCCTGGTACAAATGGTTGAATTGTTTTTTTTAAATTAATGTATTCGCGTTGGTATGGCGGGCTGTAAGTCACACCGGAGAAGTATGGCATTACGCTACCGCCTACTTCTTTTTTTATCGACTATCGGAAAATACAAGCATTTCTGTGGAACAAATCGTTCGACACTCGTTATTTATCCGACACGTTCGATTAACGCCCACGCGATTACCACCCGATACCAGCGCTATGACCATCATTTCCTTTTTTGTCATTCCGTAATTAGACCCCTGAAGAACCGCCATACTGGTAAAATGACCTAATATTTTGTGTCACCATCTCCCGGTCTATTACCAGCGGTCTCTTGTAAGTTATGAAATTGGTTACCACCCTCATCAACAAAATAATCAAGAAGTTTATTACCCGCTGTAGAGGTGCTGTTACTTTGAATGATCTGCCAAGCAGTTTTAGAAATATTGTTTGATTTTGAGAAGAGGTCAGAGTGATAAATAAG
The DNA here is from genome assembly GCA_018342105.1 of Gonioctena quinquepunctata. NCBI lineage: Eukaryota > Metazoa > Arthropoda > Insecta > Coleoptera > Chrysomelidae > Gonioctena > Gonioctena quinquepunctata. The sequence goes on along the minus strand of JAFIRS010001890.1, from coordinate 19,353 downwards.
CTTAGCTGATTTGATTTTTTGTTCATGGTGTTTTTTTAGGATTTTGTATCTTGATGATAGAACTTCATCATTAGAGTATTTGAGGTTTTTATATATGTCTCGATATTGCCCTTCAATAAGTTCCTTAGTGAGCCAAGGCTTTCTCCTAGTTGATTTAATCGTATGACATTTAACCAAGGGAAATTATTTCTCCACAGCTTGCTGGAAAACAATTAAAATTTATCAAATTCCACGTCCAAAGAACATCCAATCTGAAAAGCGACATTCCAGTCAATCGAAGAGATGTTGAAACAAAAGATATCATGGATGTTGTGGAGTTTTAACTTTTTGAATTACTTTATTTTATGTGCTGTATAAACTCAATATCAAGATCTAGTGCAAATTTTAAGATTCTCTGGTACCTTTTATGTGAAATTTTGTGCATTACAACAAAAATTGCATTCGTTTTAGTTACAGTGTATAAGATATCTTCTTTTCTACGGATACCTAGTTGAAATTTTACTGAAACTGGTAGACCAAAGTATTGTCTTCAATCATTATATGTTGACCTTTTTCCTAGTATTAAGTTCATTTTTTGGGGCCAATTATTCAAATATTTTGGTAATTCATTTGGCATTTAGTGTAAAATCATCTATTTTTTGTAGGAACTGAATCGGCTCAGAAAAGCAGCAATATCACTGGGATTTCTCGATTTGCTAAATGGTTTGGCATATATTTTCGAACAGGAGTGCATGCAGTTGCCTGGCAGTGCCCATCCGGATTGTGCTTTGCAGCTACAACATGCTGCCGAGGTTCTAAGAAAAACACAAAACCGTGATATAAAATATGTTGTCATGCCTCTTCAAACAAATTACACCAGCTCATAAGGACCATAATGAGTAATGTTGATTCATCTGAAATATTTTTCAAAGCGATTTCTCAAGTACGAATGAAAATCGAAGAACTTATCAAGATATTATTGTTTATAATTTTTATTTTAATTTCATTGTTTTCGAATGCCATGCATGTTTTTCCTTTTTAACATTTACTGAAGTAATAGACATATTGAAAAGAACAGAAAGATATTAATTCAAAACCATACGAAAATTCAAATAAATAAAAACCATTGATTTATATTGTAATGGGTTTTCTTCCTAACTCTTCACTTCGACAGGTACGGATTATGCCTCGAGCCCCACCTTCTATTCAATGTGAGAAGGCAACATACTCCAGGCAGCTACAGTGAAGAAAATATAGTCCAGTGGTTGATATTTTTACGAATCTGGGGTTTGTGACTATTAAAATACTGAACTAATAATTGACCGTTTATGTACTCTCCACAAAAACAACCTAATGAAGCACTCTTACAATTACGGTTCACTGTAAAATACCATGCATGTCCCTGTTAAACTTCACCTTGAATACTGTACTCTCACAACAACAATCTTCTCACGGTCCGCTCGGCCTCTTATATAAAAATCATTAGTACCCAGAAACTTCTCGCACCTGCTCCCGATGTTCTCTTCTCCTATCCATTGGCTTACTCCAGGGCACTTTACTTGGGAGCATCTGAGATAGAAGAGGAAAACTTACCCAACTTGAAGCCATCACATATCCTAAACTTCTTGAGAAGAATAGGATTGAATTGGCTACGAACGTTGAGAAAGCCTCAACAGCATGCAAGAAAAGGGGACACAATAGAGCTTATAGGTCGCATTGTGCTTGTCACCCTTAACCACATACAATCATCAATTGGCTTTCCAACATTGTGAATTTTTCGTGGCGACTCCCAGCTGGAAACTAACCAGTTCCAAATCCTCTCGGCTATCTTCGAATTCTGCCCAAAGGCTGACTGCTGTTTGTTTGTTTATTCGAAAATGGACTGTATCAATCCATTGGGGACTCTCAAAAAAGCCAATTGCAATCACACCAACACTGGGAAGGAAACTATAGAACTCTTGCTCCATACACACTTCCTAGGATCCACTGTCACCACAAACCAAAACCCCAGATGTGAAATCCCTGCAAACCTTCATTTGAGGGCAAAAAGTGCAGACTGGGAAGTGGCTAAACGAACGGTAACTCACTCAAAAGTAGTGTGGGCAATAAACTCCTTACAAGTCTCCTGGCCCAGATGGAGTATTTCCCATAATACTTCAGAGCAGAGTTGAATATCTAGCACCAGACTGTACAGGCTGAGCCTAGCATTGGGATGGCTACCTCAAACCTGGAAAACTGTAAATGTGGTCTTTATTCCGAAACCTGGACGGGACTCATACGACCAGGCATCTTCTGAAAGGCTTAGAAAAACTGATAGATAGAGACATAAGGGAAACCGCTCTTGTAGAACGGCCTTTACATCAAAACCAACATGCCTATCTAACAGGAAAATCATGCGAGACAGCACTTCATCAGCTCGTTTCAAGGCTTGAAGAGTCTCTAGCAAACAAAGAAATTGCACTATGCATTTTCCTAGACATCGAAGGAGCCTTCGACAACACCTCCTTTGAAAGTATGGTCTCTGCGGCCACTCGAAGAGGCATTGACGAAACCACCTGCAGGTGGATACACTCAATGCTTCACAATAGACTGGTCCAAGCCAACATGTTCGAGGAAACAGAGCAGGTTTAAATTTCCAGAGGTACCCCACAGGGGGGCATACTCTCCCCCCTTCTGTGGGACATGGTTGTAGATGAACTGCTAATTTCTCTGAATAACCAAGGGTATGCAGATGACTTGGTCATCCATATCAAAGGAAAGAATACTCGAACAACCTCAGAGCTAATGCAAAATGCACTGAGGACAGTAGAGGAATGGTGTAACAGAGAGAACCTAAGGGCAAATCCGAACAAAACAACACTGATTCCCTTCACCCGGAGAAGAAACATGGGAGATCGCATACCTCCCAGTCTATTCGGTGAAACATTACAAGTAGTAGAGCAGGTGAAATATCTAGGGCTGATTCTTGACAAGAAACTAATCTGGAACCCGCATCTTCAACATGTAACCAATAAAAGCAAGATATCCTTCATGTGTGCAGGAGAGCTTTTGGAAAAACCTGGGGGCTCAAACCGAAAGCCATGCACTGGCTTCTCACAGCGGTAATAAGACCAAGAGTAACTTATGGCTCACTCTTATGGTGGCCAAAAACAAATCAAAGACAGGCAAAAACCAACCTTGGGAAAATCCAGAGGCTTGCCTGTCTCTGTATCACGGGTGCAATGGAAATCATCCTAAACCTCGAACCCCTTGACTTACATGTCATTGGAGAGGCCAGGATGAGTGCATACAGACTGAAACAAACAAAAAATTGGAGAATCCGAACGACTGGACATACCAGAATCACTCATGTAATCAATATCGAAGAACTCGAAATGATTTCAGACTACATGCAACCCCTATACTCATTCGAAAAACGAATTGACGGATCTGGATGGGCCCCGAGTATAGAATCACAAGCAACTGCGGACATAGTCTGGTATACAGACGGTTCAAAGACAGTTGAAGGAACGGGAGCAGGAATACATGGGGTAAGGCAAAGAAGAGACTACATAATACCACTTGGCAAATGCTCCACGGTATTCCAAGCGGAAACACATGCTATTATGGTATGCATTCAGAAGAATCTAGAAAGTGGTTATAGGAAAAAACACATCTACATTCTATCTGACAGTCAAAGTGCTATCAAAGCACTCAACTCTATAAAGATAAAGTCTAAATTGGTCTGGGACTGCCTCCAGAACCTCATCGAGCTGGCAAAACACAACAAGGTCACCTTGATGTGGGTGCCAGGTCATAGAGGCATTGAAGGCAATGTAAAAGCGGACCAGCTAGCTAGACAAGCATCTGAAACGCTTTCCACAGGGCCAGAACCTGTGCATGGGATTAGCAAAAACCAATGCTGGACCCTGATCGACGAGTGGATAAAAAGAAGACACCAACAATATTGGGATCAAACTGTCATGGTAGGGCACCCAAACCGGACCCTGACGGCTGACCTTCTGAACCTGAACAGAACGAAGGCACGTATAATAGTAGGTCTGTTGACTGGACACTGCGGCCTAACAAAACACCTAAACACCATGGGAGTACACAGGGAAACCGTGGAGTGTAGGCTATGTGATGAAGAGGAGGAAACAGCCTCTCATATTATCTTCGACTGTGACGGCCTAAGTAGAAGGCGACACCCCAGATAACACATGGACATCCAATGGATATCCATTGGACATCCTTCATGAATTTTATGGATATACTATGGACATCCAATTATATCCAAAAGATATCTTATGGACATCCGATGGATGTCCAAAGTGGAACAACCTGTACATCCATAGAATATCCTTCAAGGATATCCATAAGATATCCTCCAGAGATGTCCATAAGATATCCATAAGATATCTTTCAGGAATATCCATGAGATATCCTTCAGGGATATTCAAAAGCTATCTGAAAGATTCCTTGAGAGATATTCTAAAGATATCCTTCGGGGATATCCATCGGAGATAAAATATAGTAATAGCAATCTGCAGGGAAATGAAATAATGTATTGAACAAAAAAAATGTATTAATAAACTCTGGTATCTAAAATAAAAACAGAATATTAAATGCAGAATAATCATAAAAATAAAGTAACAGAAAAAATAGAATGCTATTTTCTTCGTCCATCCATGTGTTTCCTTTATTCTAGAAGATGACAGATGCCATTCTTTGGCCCTTCTCAGCCAAGCCTAGATGGCTTCTTCAGTAGCTTTTTCATTTTCCGTCGAATCACTGAGGTCAGCCGCTTCTGAAATGATATATTCACGGGTATAATTAATGTTGCAATTTACAAAAAAATACTGAGAAAAACTGATGATGATAATATATATACCACTGCCATAGTTTTTCTCTCTCTTTATTGGTATACTATGATATATATATATATATATATAAAGCATTTTTTACATAAACTTTTCTTGGAAATTTTGCATTCTCACTGAACTAGCAGTCTCTTATGAGACAATACAAATTATCAAATAAATTGAACAACTGAATGGGCTTTTCACCTAGTGATAATTCAGCCAGTTTTAGTTGTCCACTTTATTTTTTTTGCTCCATACCAGCTATATTTGGAGGCAAACATATTAGTGAGCACGGAAGAAAGGCATCGTTCCACAAAGTCATATTTTTGAGATTTCATTTAGGTACCTAAAAAAAGAGTTCTAGAATAGAAAAACATACAACTTACCTACATAAGCTTTGAACTTCGTTCCAGTTCCCAAATATTCTTCCGAAAGATTCATTTTTTCAGTGCAATCAATAGGAAAATGTTCGAATCTACTGATGAATCATCTTCATCACATGTCCACTGTTGTAGGCATTCACACCATTTTTAATCTGGGCACTGTGACATTTGAAAAACTCGTGTATTGTGGCAAATGTAACGAGGTGCTTTTCAGCATTTCTGAAAATATCGAAACTCAAACAGCAAACACATAAATGCATTGGAAATAATGGATTTTTATAGGTTATGTCCTTCTCGATTGATATTTACCTGTATTCGGCCAATATATAATTCCCTTTGAAAACAATCAATTGCTACAGATGAAAACCATTATGTCCAGACCAACAGGGTATCAAAAACGAGGGAAAATAGAAAAAAAACACGATTTTTGTTTGGATTCAGTGCTATGACTATGACCTTCGACCTTCCTCAACAAAATGACAGACGTCGCCAGTAATTATGCGTATAGTATGGCCAGGCTGTCGCAGACACATGTATATCTGTTCTGTGGTCGCAGAGGGTCCCCGCGACAACATATTTTTGAAAAGGTACAATTTGTGTATCTACGAGAATATTTACATTCATTTATGATTGCTTTGGATATCTCATGGCTATCCGTAGGATATCTTCTGAAGGATATCCATTTCAAATCAAGTAAAAAAACGAAACATGAGATTTTTCCAAAAAAATTAATCTATATGTACGAGCATGAAAGAAGCTCAGAAATTGACACAATAAAAATCAATCTAGCAATTTAAACTTATCCATATTTGCTCCGGATATCTTATGGCCATCCATATGATATCTTCGGAAGGATATCCATTTCAAATCCGTCGACGGATATCTTATGGATGTCCATTTCAAATCCATGGATATCCCGACCATGAAATGGATATCCATAGGATATCCTGTGTTATCTGGGACAGAACCTTTGGAGAGATCAGCCCGGAAACAGGCATGAATCCGAAGAACCTTACTAACAGGCTACTAAACCTAATTAAAGGCAAAGACCTGTTTGAATGAGGAACCACTGACGACAGAGCGATACAATAGACCCCAGCTGGTCGCAGTGTCAAGGGAAGCTAAGTGCCAACCCTATCTCTGGCTCGTCAGCTTTCAACCAACCAACCAAATAGACTGTATATTTCTTATTATTATTATTGAGTTTGAATAGTCTTGATTTTACAATTTGAATAGAATTGCTTTCTTATTCGCAAAAGTATTTTCTGTATTTTGTTCTATTTACAAGTTGGTATCGTAACCGCGACCTATTTTCGGGCACCAAGCAGGTTGCCGGTTTCTAAAAATATTTTAAAATATAAAGAAAATCGCAAGTTAACCTTAACAGCTGCTGATCGACAGGACCTGAATCTTAGTGCCGGTCTTTGATATTTGGAATTAAACTGTCACTGATTTTATCATTGAAATCAAAACAGGATTCATTGAATATTTACAAAAAAAAATGAAAAAATGTTTTTCACGTTCATATAATAAATAGAGAATAAATCCATTTCACATTAATTGAAATTATTTTAAAAAAAAAACTCCTAGCCCCATACAGAATTCCATGGAGATTGACCTGAAAATTTGTGATTGTGAATTGTAATAGCTATGAATATAGTTGTAAGATTGAAAACGAAAAACATGGGGTGCATGCAATAGATAATAGTAAAGAGTGTAGGGAGTAGCTGTCGTTGAGAAAATTCACACAACACTTCATATCATTTGCAGTGCAATAAAATTGTTAGTGATTTAGGTGAACTATTCATGGATCAATTATCTATTGCATGCGCCTCTCGTTTTTCGTTTTAAGTCTCACAACTATTTTCAAAGCTATTAAAAATTTACATTCACAAATTTTCAGGACAATCTGTATGGGGCTAGAAGAAATGATTTTATACTTTATAGTCCGTTTTAAAAACGTGGTATATAAAAAAAATATACTGTTCAGTTCGTTTCATAAACGTGGTATATTAAAAAAATATTTGCATAATTATTTTATTCTTTCTAGTCCGTTTTATAAACGTGGTATAATAAAAAAAAAATATTTAATTAATCATTTCATACTCTTTGTTGCGGAAAGAGAGCTGATTCTAATCAGATTACTAACTTGTGCAATATTCACATTAATGACACCTTTCCTATATGCATTCCTCGAAGAGAGTATTGCCTTGATCTTTCATGAGAACACTTACCAATATAATTACAGTTTTCTGCTTTGTCTCCCACGCTGGGTTACAGACTCCACTTTCTTCTCTCTGAAGAACTTTTGCATATGTGTGTGTGTGATATCAAACCAAAAGGGCCCTTTGAGAAGACCTGTCCAGAGCACGCCAATTAGACCAGACCAGATTTTGGGTAAGTCATTAATGTGACGTCATTTTATCCTATTTTTAACCGACGAAACCAAAAAGGAGGAGGTTCTCTAGTCGACGATTTTTTTTATGTATGATCACGCATAACTTTTTACTGAGACGTTCGATTCCGATAATTATTTTTTCAGTGGATAGGGTGTACTTCGAAGTTGGTCCCATTTGAATTTAAAAGATGAAATCCACCCCTAAGGGTAGCAAAATGAAGGATATTGATCACTCACCCTCTGAATTCTGGTCCGTTAACCGATTCTATCAGGCATAACTTTGTACTGGGTTCTTCGATTTGGATCATTCTTTTTTTAATAGCTAGGGTATACCTCATATGTGGATTTCGAATGAAATTATCCACCCTTACGGGTAGAAGAATAGAGGATAATTGATTTTTCACTTGTGAACTTTAGCGCACACATATGTAGTTGACAATGACAGATCGATACTGTCATTATTTTTGTTCCACAAAAACAAGTAGGTAGTAATTAGTAGATTTCAGCCACAAAAAATTGAAAAATAAAAACTTTTTAACAAAAATTTAAACCGACTAAATACGGAACTGAAAAGTAAAAAATAAAATAAACCTTTTTAGTCTCAATAACTAAGCTCCTAAACTAATGCAAGTAACTAATTTGGAGTCGGCTCCAAACAAACAATCAATGAAGATCATTAAATTACTTCAAAAAAATTATCAGAATGTCACCGCGCAACTCGATGCCATCATTTTACGCGAAAGAAAAGTGCCATGTGAAGTGGAATGAATAGAAAAATCGAATTAAACGGTTTTCTTCACATAAAGGATTCAATATAAAATTGAACCAGAAAAGGTAGATCTCAGGTGAAAAACAACTACTTTCCTGGAAATACCCGCAAACTTGAATGATATTCACCTGAAAATCCATGCATACTTCCATAAAATATCAATGGACATTGAATGCAAATGTTTCTTTCTGATAAGCTCGATTATGTTATGTTGACTACTCCGTACTGATGAGGGCCAAGAAGCCTGAAACCGGTATGCGGATTGTTAGGTGAACACGACATAAATTAAACATAATCGAGCTTATCAGAAAGAAACATTTGCATTCAATGTCTCTGATTTCCAGAAAATTGTTTTCACCGAATCTACCACTGTTCAATTTATATTGAATCCTTATGTGAAAAACCGTTTAATCGATTCTATTCATTCCACTCAATGGCACTTTCTTCACTATATGCTAGACGGGCTTGCCACTCCTACTGAGAAGGATCTTTTATTTAGAAACCTATCGAGGTGGGAGATTTTCGAGTGTTTCTTTCTGTCACTAGGTACCGCCAGTTAAAGTTTATCTTTTCCGGCGTACCTATAGGTGTTACAAGATCGATGATGGTTTGTTTACGTTGTGTCTCACTTCAGCCAGAGTTCTTTGCACCTTTGGCTGGTTGACTACTCCGTACTGATGAGGGCCAAGAAGCCTGAAACCGGTATGCGGATTGTTAGGTGAACACGACATAAATTAAACATAATCGAGCTTATCAGAAAGAAACATTTGCATTCAATGTCCATTGATATTTTATGGAAGTATGCATGGATTTTCAGGTGAATATCATTCAATGTTCTGCGTGGTATTTGCCAGGAAAGTAGTTGTTTTTCACCTGAGATCTACCATTTTCTGGTTCAATTTTATATTGAATCCTTTATGTGAAGAAAACCGTTTAATTCGATTTTTCTATTCATTCCACTTCACATGGCACTTTTCTTTCACTATATGCTAGACGGGCTTGCCACTCCTACTGAGAAGGGATCTTTTATTTAGAAACCTATCGAGGTGGGAGATTTTCGAGTGTTTCTTTCTGTCACTAGGTACCGCCAGTTAAAGTTTATCTTTTCCGGCGTACCTATAGGTGTTACAAGATCGATGATGGTTTGTTTACGTTGTGTCTCACTTCAGCCAGAGTTCTTTGCACCTTTGGCTGGTTGACTACTCCGTACTGATGAGGGCCAAGAAGCCTGAAACCGGTATGCGGATTGTTAGGTGAACACGACATAAATTAAACATAATCGAGCTTATCAGAAAGAAACATTTGCATTCAATGTCCATTGATATTTTATGGAAGTATGCATGGATTTTCAGGTGAATATCATTCAATGTTCTGCGTGGTATTTGCCAGGAAAGTAGTTGTTTTTCACCTGAGATCTACCATTTTCTGGTTCAATTTTATATTGAATCCTTTATGTGAAGAAAACCGTTTAATTCGATTTTTCTATCATTTTACGCCTTACCTAATTCATTTGCTTGTTTGTTTGGCGCCGTCTCAAAATTAGTTACTTACATTAGTTTAGGTGCTTAGTAATTGAGACTAAAAAGGTTTTTATTTTTTACTTTTCTGTTCCGTATTTCGTCGGTTTAATTTTTTGTTAAAAAGTTTTTATCATATCTCGATTGTATTGGAAATACATTCCATTTTTGGGAAACCACCAAGCACTATCGAACCTTAACACTCATATTTTATGGTAAATACATAATTGGACACTAGCGGCATAAGCCGCAACGGTTATTTTGTCTGACTGGGCAATATGGCTTAATGCGCTGTAAATACGTTTAGCGCGATATCACGTCAATTTTGTATATGTAATAATGTGAAGTGTCCCTCTGGGCACCTTGTGTTGAAAAATGTTTGCAATATTTCGTTGGTGGTGGGAAAAATTTGAAATTCCCTTCCATTCGGGATTTATTCTCTCTCAATCCACTATATTATCATCCTATGTTTACTGTTCAATGTAGACTTTCTAGTAACTAGCAACCAAAAAAATTCATTAATCAATTTACTGGGTGAATATACTATATATCATCACATAGAAGAACCAACTCGAATAACACATTATTCTGCTACCTGCATTGATAATATTTTTTCTGACATGGATGTTGATTATACGAGTGTAAATAATATATTTTTCTCTGACCATTCCTATCAAATTGGTATTTTCAAAATAGTAAACCCAAAGGAAAACATTGTTGAATATAACTATCAGAGAAATTTGTCTAAATCAAATATTGAAATTTTCCAAACTCTAATTTCTAAAGAAGATTGCTATGAAGTATATAATGCAGTGTCATTTCATGATCAGTTTTCTATATTTTATAATACTCTCCTATACTATTATAATGTAGCTTTCCCAATAAAAAAGACAATTGTCAGGAGCTCGAAAAAGAAATGGTACTCCCCAAAGATTAAAGAGATGCACGATCAACTATGCGAGATGGAAAAACTGAAAAAAGAATTGAACGATCCACATCACACTCAGAGATATAAACGCTTCTAAACGGAATATAAAAACCTTGTGAAAAGCTACCAAAAACAACAAAATAATAATCGACTCTTAAACTCAAATAATATAGTACGAGAAAGCTGGAAGGTAATAAAAGAAAATACAGGAAATTACAACAAAAGACCTACAACTCTCCCTGATTTTCAGGAATTCATCTAACATAGCGTTGATAAAGCAAACTATATCAACAACTACTTTTAGGGTCAACTCAGAACTGTCCATTACCAGACTATGACATGAAAATTGATAAATATCATCTAAGTTTCTACCTTACGCAACGCTCCCGGGAAGAAATTAAAACTGTATTAATGAGAACAACTCGTAAAAATACTCCGGGGGTAGATGGTATCAATGGTTTAATCCTGAAATCAGTCTCAGAATTTATTGCTGAACCACTGTCATTTCTTGTTAATGAATCATTCCTATCGGGTACTTTTCCAGACATAAAAGAGTCCAAAGGTGTACCAATCTTTAAAAACAAAGGAAGAAGATCCTGATATACAAAACTATAGACTAATATGTGTTCAGAGTCAAATCTCAAAAATCTTTGAGGCCGTGTACTCAGAAAGACTAACAAATTCAAATTGTTCCCTCATTCCAACATGGTTTTAGAAAACAAAAATCCACCATATCAGCTATTTCTGATTGTTTAGAATTCATTTATAGTGCATTAAATAATAAAAAAAACACATTGGGACTTTTTTATGACCTGAGCAGTGCGTTCGACACGATTGATCGAAACCTGCTACTGCAGAAATTAGAAGGAATGGGGGTACGAGGAAAGCCTCACGAGTGGGCAAAGTCGTATCTCACAAACCGGACACAAACCGTTATAATCAATGGCATTAAATCAAACCCCGGAAAATCAGATATAGGAGTACCCCAAGGCTCCATTTTGGGGCCACTATTTTTTATAATTTTTGTAAGTGATATAAACACATTCTGCACTATTCCTGATCAAAAAATACTTTATGCTGATGACACAAGTATTTTAATGTCAAGTGATGAAATTGAAAGTCTAGTTAAGCATAGTAACGAAGCATCCAGAGACTTAAAACAGTATTGTAATCAAAATGGACTAATGATGAATGTTTCAAAAACTTATTTCATGCGATTCTTACCTAAAACGAAATCACCAGACTATGATCTATATTTACATTTAGATGGTAAATCTATACAGAGCACTGCCACCCTTAAATTCCTAGGACTTACTCTTGATCCAAAACTAACATGGGAAACACATATAAACACGATAGTATCCAAACTAAGTACCACTTGTTACGTTATAAAAAACATAAGAAATACAGTTACCTTTGATGTCCTGAGATTACTCTATTTTGGACTAGTGCAATCAGTACTTCAATACGGACTATTACTTTGGGGTGCTTCACCACATTTAGAAAAGACATTTATAGCACAAAAAAAAGTAATGAGAGCAATGTATAATATTGCTCCATCATCATCTTGCCGACAACTATTCAAAGAATCTAAAATATTAACCTTGCCAAGCCTTTATCTTTTTCAAGTGATACTATACATAAAAAATAATGAACATAAGTTCATGAAGAATAAAGACATATACTCTCGTATAATACACGTTCAGAATCAAATTTACACCAACCTTACTCAAGACTAGCAGTAGGTCAGAACTCACCCAATCACGACGGAATTAAATATTATAATAAAATAATGAACATTGTAAAAGCTACCACAGAAATGTCTTTCAGAAACAAATTGAAAATGTTCTTAATTGAAAATGCATTTTATAGCACTGAGGAATTCTTGAATTTCTGAAATCTTCACATAGATACTTCATCTATACTTAATTGATATGTATTTTATTTTGTAGTTTGTCTTTTAGTTTAGTTTAAGGTCCTGGACTAGTCTGATATGTTTATACATTTTTTATATATTTATACTGGATGTGTAATCTTGATTGATGTTAATAAATTGTATTGTATTGTATTACCATATCAGGACATAATGAGAACAATTAAGATATTATTCATTCCTAGAAAAACTATCAGATGGGACAAAAAAGTCACATTTCACCTATTGGAAAAATGTGATTTTAAAGCTACATGTTGCGTTTCTCTAAGTGCAAAAGTACTTATTCTATCACTGTGACAATTTGAGCATACTTGATTTAATTTTGGTGTCCTGATAGAACAAAAGTCTATGACGTCAACGACGACGAACGTGTTAATAAAAATCTAAATAATTATTCATTTCATTTATGTCGCTCATTGTCCCTATTATTGAATTTTTCCTTCTGGGTATCCGGATTTTTTGGGAGTATTCTGCCGTTCTATGTTCGGGTTTTTTATATGCTCGTTCCTCTTGCCTATCTTCTGGAGCTCTAACCTCACTTTCTCCCTTTATTAAGGTCGAGAATCGCAAAGCACACTCTAGATTGCAAAACAACGTCCACTCGGCACCGCTGTGTGATCCTAGCCTCACTTTTTGTGGTTCTTAAAAAAACAAACAGATATACAAGAAAACGAGTTGATATTGTATTATCATCCAGTTCTGAGCCATTTCCGAAGTTTCAATTCTCTAGCTCATGGGAAAGTTGATTTAAAATCGATTGCAAGATTTGTACCGGACAGACACATAAGCGAGCTAATAAAAACGTCGTAACATTTTATTTAAATTATTTCATACTTTTTAGTCCGTTTTATAATCGTGCTATATTTTATTTAATTGCTCACATAATATACAGTTATAACATATGTATAAAAACTATGGGAATTATAGGATGCAACTAGATTTAAAAAAATATATCTAAATAATTATTCGTTTCATTCAACTCTGTTTCGCTCATTGTCCCTATTGAATTTTCCCTTCTGGGTATCCGGATTTTTTGGGAGTGTTCTTCCGTTCTATGTTCGGGTTTTTTATATGCTAGTTCCTCTTACCTATTTTCTGGAGCTTTAACCTCTCTTTCTCCCTTGCGCGATACATGTAAGGTCGAGAATCGCAATAGGGTTCACAATCGCGGAGCACACTCTAGATCGCAAAACAAGCAGGTCAGCCTGACAGCGGTATGGAGAGATTGTGTGATCCTAACCTCACTTTTAGTGGTCCGTAAAAAAACCAAAGAGATACACCAGTAAACGAGTTAATATTGTGTTGTCATTCAGTTTCAAGTCTCTAGCTCATCGGGAAGTTAGTTTAAAATCGATTGCAAGATTTGTACCAAACGAGCTAATAAAAACGTGGTGAAAAAGGAGGCCAACAATCTCTATACTTCGATTCCATCGAAAGTGAAACACACATATTTCGTTGCTGTTCTAAATAAATAATGTTGGTTGTTATAATTATTTATTGTTAATGTCGCGCATATTTCGTTGCTGTTCTAAATAAACAATGTTGGTTGTTATAATTATTTATTGTCAATGTCGCCTATATTTGAGGGTGGATGTGGCATATAACTGGTCTCTTGGTTTTGTTTGAGATCTTACCTTTTGTAAAAGGAATTTTACTGTGTGTTTTCCGTCACCCCCTAAGTATATTCGAGTTCGTATATTTTTTATTATATCTCCAACCATTTGGTTTACATCTCATTCTTAATTACTGTGTTACATATTTTTTTTAAACATAATTTTGTTATATTCCTCAAGTTATATATTTAAATACGATTTCTATGATATTTTAGGCAGTTTTCTATACCCGAGACTTTTCTTTATACAAAGAAACTGGGTCCTATGGAATTTATACAGGTGGGTTTGTTTTGACAGCCAGCTGCATTCTTTCCATTATTTTATATATACTAGCTATGGTATACTGTTTTGGGAAAAAGCTGGAGCTCATGGAGATCCTTTTATTCTGCAAAAGTGGATACTAAGACAAATCCTGGGCCAAAATTGTAGGAAATCTTGTAGGATGCTTTTTAGGAGAACCAACCCACTCATACTACCGGAATTTATTTGAGTGCCTAAAATTCATGCATAAACATTTTTACTATTTCACTCAATATTTGCCCCAACATAAACATATAAGAAAACTAAATCTAAATTTCCCAATACATAGGCTTGGTCTTACAGAAGCGAGCCCCACCTATGCCTGTTCAAAATTCTTTAATAGTTTGCCTAACAATCTAAATGAAGAAAAGTCACAAAAAGAGTATTCCAATACTTGGTATTGATTGAACCTTACACAATAAAAGAATTTGTAGAATATAAAACATAAAATCTCTCTAAATAAATGCGAAATTAACTTTTTTAAATTTTTCAATATATATATATATATATATTGAAATATTTAAAAAAGTTAATTGTATATATATATATATATATATATATATATATATATATATATATATATAGGTGGTACTTTTCTTGGGGATTGGTTCTGTATGAATATAAAAATAAAAACCAGTATAGAATCTGTGTTTTTTATAATTTTGTACGGCGTTCCCCCTGGAAGCCTCCAGGCTTCTTCAAGTCTATAATAAAATTTAAACATATAAATATCATTTTAAAGGTTATAAAGTGGTGGGGTTATGTTACCTTTTTATAACACAGACTCCAACAGGTAGAAAATTATTTGACCAGATATATATATATATATATATTGTTATGAAAATCGCCTTTTTACATGGTAAAACTTCATTTCTAACTTTTATGCAGCTCTAGGCAAATGAAACATGCTGTACATAAGGAGAATCTTCCAAACGAAATTAAACACGATTTTGTTTAGATTTCCAATCCCATGTCTGGAGATTTGTTTTGAATATTAATGGTGCCCCTTGTCCATTGATATCGTGCAGGTGTCTTTTTCAATAGTCAGCGTTATTTTCTAACGGTCGACGCTGAGTAGATTCAGACAAAGAAGCTTTGATTTTTTCGGATTCGATGCCGAAATAGTATATTATGCAATGAGCACAAAATCATGCCCATTTTGCACGAGTATGAAATTTGCAGCACAAGCCGTAGGCAAGTGCTGCAATTCATACGAGTGCAAAATGGCCATTTTGTTGCGAGTTGCATACTATACTTTTTCTATGACAACATATCGTTCACGTTTAATACATGCATACATTGCAAAAACTTTGAAAGAAATAAACTGATGATATTTCATTACTCCGAATTCGCCGCTAATGGGCTTTCTATCAGAATTAAAATATAAATTGAAGAAATATGTAAATATTTTCTTTATTGCTATTTCTAATAGGTACACAGAAATAGAAGCCTATAAATGTATGTATGTATGTATCTAATTGAAGTTGAATGTGCAATTATTGAATATCATATTTAGAGAACTTGATTGCTGAATACTTAATTCTTTTCGAAATTGATAATTTGTCGACGTTGAAGTAGACGGCTTCTCGCGATTTTCCATTCCTAAATTCGTTGGTATGCCTGATGGTATGTTCTGTATTGCATTTGCAATTTTATTTGCTATGTCAAGCTTACTTTTCTTCGATTCATCAATATATCCCTCAGCGACTGTAGTAGATTTCCAGACACCGTGGCGTTTTAACGTGGTTATGTCACCTCCAGCATCAACAAGAATTGTTGCGGAGGATCGGCGAAAGCAGTGCCCAGTATATAATCGTAATTTGGCAATTTTAAATACTTGGAAATGTCTTTTCCCATAGCTCCAAACTTATTCAGACCTATTCTCTGAATGGTACACTTTCCTTTTGATAATTAATGAAAACCATAGACCATTAGCATTTTGAGGGCGAAGATTTGGTATTTTTATAAATTTCGTAGAATTTGCCAGTTACAGTAAAATTTCGTACTATTTTGGTTTTACTGTCTGGTATTGTTACTAAAACAGCTGAACCAAGCTCATTGAAATGAGTAATTTTCATTTGATGTAATTCATGTCTTCTACATGCACCCATTACTCCCATAACTAATGCAACCTACAATGTAAATTAGTTTACTTAAACATATTTTTCATCAAATGGAAATATAAAACTTACTTTTGTTGCCAAATATATTTCATCTGGAGCCTGTTCAATGAAATTATCGATGTCATTTGCTGTGAAGATCTTTGACTTTTTGGGTTTGTAGCCGTTAGACTTCCGCTTGAGGAATGCTTTCAGTTTCAAATATTTGGCAATATCTATATCATTATAGATACTAAGAGTCGTTCTCAGCATTGAGAAGTGTGACCACAAAGTGGAACTTTTAAATTTTTTGGCCAAGTCGCCAAAATAAGCCATTAGAACGTTCTCGGAAAACGATTTTGTCTTTTGATCTACCTTCCATTCCAAAAAAAGGTTATACGCGCGTTGATACATACTCTTCGACGTTTCCGGTAATAAATTCAGTGTTGTTACCTTCGCTGCTTCTATTATGTTCGGAGGTGTCAAATCTAAGTCAATATCACTATCAGTTTCCATTTTAATTAATAGTTTTTATAGAAAACAACTATGAAATTACTCGTTACCTACTAAAACTTTGACAGAAACGATCTGCTGACATTTCATCAATTTGTCGCTGGACGTCATAATTTGACAAGCCGTAGTCGTCGTGATTTTAGAGTGAACCTAGACCTAACACGAAATATTCCATTTCGCATTTGTTGCTTAGCAACTTGCCTAGCGACCGATGCAAAAATGAAATTCTGTACAAAATGTGCTTGTTTATTATTGAAGTTACGGTTATATAATGAACATTTATCGAGGTTGTCGAAGAAAAAATTATTTTTTAAGAGAATCAGTCTAGGTTTGATATTCACATCGTGTGGATCTCAACCGGTCGAGCGTTTCCACAGCGTACCCTGTCGAAGATGCCTCGTCGTTGAGGATTCTACGTTTGAAGATAAAAGGACCAATCTTATTTCTTCCCTTCGTTTTTTCGGGTCTGACTGAAAAGGTGAAGAAGTGTCAGAAGAAGAGGATTAGTTTCCGCCTGACAATGGCGAAGGGCAATTTTAGGGGAAGAAAGAAGATTTCCACACCTTTACACGTTTAACGGAATTTTTCATCCTGGCCAATTTGGTATACGAGGGACATCAGAGAGTTCTTCAAAGATATTCTTCGCATCTTATCATCTAGGAATTTCCAGATCGGCGATTTTGATATACGAGGGACATCAGAGAATTCTTCAAAGATATTCTTCGCATCTTATCATCTAGGAATTTCCAGATCGGCGATTTTCTACAAGTCCTGAGAAGCTACTCCAGGGAAATAGCTGAAGCAAGAAGACATCTAGATCTTTCCTTCTTCGCTCTCTATCAGGCATCAAGTCAATAAAAGGGGCCCACGAATCTAGAGATTAATTTTTCCCGGGGCATGTTAGTTACTACGAGTCTATATTTATTGGGATTGAACATCCTTGCCTGTCAAGACATCATTAAGGATTCCTCGAGAATACCCCACTGTTATGCCCCGTAAACACAGAGAAATTTTTCTACGATACAAAACAACGTAATATTCTTGATAAACAGTAAAGGTCAATATGGACCACCTGCTAGACTGAAACAGCGGATAAGCATACTTTCGTAAAACCATACGTTGTTATCGGGTGACAAATAAAATGCTTTTAAAAATAATTACCAAGAAATATCCCTTGTAGACCGGACGCATAAATCATTCATCTAGGGCGAAAACAAAGATTATTGACTGCTACTGGTACATTCCAGCGAGATAAGAAAATCAGTTTTATTTACTACCGAAAGAAAACATATCCATATTTCAAACACCCGTCCAAATTCGGTAAACATGGGGTCATTACTTCCGCGATAGCGCGACAGCTACCGTAAATATATTATCCAATTATAACATAGATAAGCGAGAACGGGTGACCCTTATCAGTTTTACGATGTCACGGCACCAAAAACACACTAAGCCCCGCCTAATAAGCTCCCGGTTGAAGATCATATAAAAGCGTGAGTTCATGTAAACAATAGGTAGTTCGATTTGGTATTCCACAGTGAACACGAGAATATGCCATTCGCAAAAGTTAGGTTAAAAAGTCAGTCTAATTACAGTATCGTGCAATAATAATGAGAGTTTCCAAACCGGTGTAGTTAACTTCAGCAAACCTAGAAACTCAGCCGATTCAGATTAAAGTATTGAAGCTCATAGTAAAAACACGAGCGAACAGTATAGTTTCCACAAATTGTCAAAGCTTCCAAAAACAGAGATAATACAACGGGATTCAGCAATTTCAATGGTTCACGATCACTTAGAAAAACCTTAACTGTATACGAATATACCGGACGAATAAATTAGAATAACCGATTGACGCGGGAGAAAACGAATAATAAAGTCTAATCTAATTGCCTTGTAAAAACTACATCCAGTGAATAAGTGTTAAGCAGGGTGAGTCTCATGTTTGTTTTTCTGTATTTATGTTTATGGCAAAACCCAACCCATTTAAATGTTTATTTTCTATAAGTATGTCCATAGTTTTCAAGATCACCAAGTTTTTTAAAAAGAAATTATTGTTAGTCGTTTGCAGCACTTGATTGCA